>VDFB02252663.1:0-284038 GCA_007258455.2 Sequoia sempervirens | reverse complement strand
CAAACAAAGGTTGTTTTATTAAAATATATGTTTAAAAAGCATTTTAATGTTAGGCTTTTTAGATTTTTTACTCTAAAATACACCTAGATCGAGTGTAAAACATGCAAAAAAATGTCACAATCAAAATGAGGAGTAAGGCCTAGGGTGTTGTAGGCAAGTTGTGAGCTCAACGTGTTGCAACCTTTGCTTGTGAATCTTCCAATTTACCTTCATCTCCATCTGCATAGTGTGCGGCAGTTCAATCCATTTTGTTAGTTTTGTTTTTAATTTAGGGTTTTTTGGTTTTTGGTTTTTTATTTGTAATAATAAACTTATAATTTATAATTGATTTTTATTAAAAAACTTTATATTATATATTTAATATAATATTGTTTTATTTTACTGTTTTAATTTTATATTTTAAAATTTTATTTTTTAATCTTAACATCTAAAAATTTTAATATTTTAGAATATTTAATTCAGATTTTTCATTAATAATATGTAAAATTTAACAAATTTAAATTAAAATAAATAAAATATAGTACTACTTATTTTCATAATTTCGTGGATACATTATTTAAAAAAAAATCAAATTTATATAAAGCGAATTTAACAACAAATTTCTTTTCAATTTTTTCCCCTTGTCGAATTTCATCCAAATTTTATTGTTCCTAAACATGAACTCGAACCTTGTGACATAGGGATAGGGTATATAGGTGATGTGAATTTTCATTTACTAGAATATTCAAAACCTATAAAGTTTGTGTCTAGACGTATTCAAAACAATAGTCAAGTTGGAGTCATCACATGTTGGTTAGCCTTGTGAGATTAACAAGTTGTCATGTCAATAAAAATCAACTTGCACTAAAATCCATTAAGTCCTAACATGTCATTGTGGACATTGATGCCATAACTCCAGTGATTGTTTGATCTACATCCTTGTCTATCCTATGCTCAACACACAAATTCTACAAAAGTACTATTATGTGAGAGATTTGCCTACCAAATCAATGAGGTATACGCATTTTGGATGGATAGATCATTCTAGATGGAAAATTAAGGCTCACCTATTGTCAAAATATTAAAGGAGAGTCCAATCAACCATTCCAAATGATAGCTCATCTACTCTTGTTGTGGATGTTGTTGTCGATCTAGTTGATAATAAGCTTAGCATTAATATTGTTAAGCATTGGCACAAAACCTTGTTGAGCTTGTCTACTCATGATGTGGATTCATCTATCATTCCAATTGACGAAGAGCTAATAATTGCAAATAACTACACTATTGAGCGAAAACCTACTAAGAAAATTGTATAGTTGCACTCAATCTCTATGGTATTGAGAAAACAAATGATTTTTTGAACCTATGATTTTCCATTTTGTTTGGGATATGATGAGCACACCAAGATTGCCAAATATGTAGCTCAATACAAATTATTTGAGGCTATTGATATTACCTCTTGTTGGTCATACTTTTGCACTTGAGTTTTAAGTTGAAAACCCAAAAGGGCAGCTTAATAGAGACTCATGATGAAAACCCAAGAGGGCGTCATTGAGTTGTGCATATCTATACAAGTTCATATATGTTGTTCTCTTTCCGAGGTGACCTTTGTAGTAGCTCAAATTTCAAGTTCTTCAAGCATGGTACTTAGAGAAACATTAGGATCCAGAATTTAAGTTCTTCAAGCTTGGTACTTGGAAACTTCTCACATTGTTCATTGAGGATTTGTCATTGCAGCATATTGCAAATTACAACATAATGCTACTTGTCACCACAACATCTTAGCAAGTAATGTTAAGCTTAGCAACTAAACACCTAAGATTCCTCACTTCATTATGAGTTTTTACTTTTTTATGACTAGGCATGGATTTAGATCATATGCATACGCATTCAACAAAATTTTCCTACCACAATAGTTTTTAATGTGTTGACATCATGGACAACATATGATTCACATTTTCAACTTGACAAAAAGTCAAGTCATTTAGTGCATGCTTCAACACACTTTTGAGTTACTCATGAGGGTAATCAACTTGGGTTATCTAGTTTTCAAGTCACATGGTGCAGCTGGCACGCTTTTGGACTATTCATGGGTGCAATTAGTCTATGTTCTCCAATTTTCACTAACAAAAGTGATCTAAAATAAAGTTGAACCTTATGCAAAATTCACCACTTAACAAAAAATGTAGGTGAAAATTTCATAGCAAATGGGCATGGTAGTCTATCAAAATGAGATATAAGCACTGTAGACAACTAACTTGACTTAAGAAAACAAACTCAAGTCTTTACCAAGTTAATATCTTGGTTTTTGAAAATTTGCAAAAGGGAACAAGCTATCGCTTTGTTGGAAAATTGTCATTGATGTCAAAGGCAGATTAAAGTAAATTGGCCAAAGGCCACTAATCCATTTTATCCTAGCAAGCTCCTGCCATGGTCAACTGCTTTTTGAGGTGTTGAAATTAAATTAAAATATCTTTCATGTGGCAGACCTATTTTGGCACTCAAGAATGCATCAAACAAATTATTTTTTTAAATCACATGGGATTAGCTTCCTTTCTTGTTTTTAGTGCTCAATTTCAAGACTTGAAAAATTCAAATAAATATATTATATTTTCTGTTGTGGGCCGACCTATATTAGAGGGTTCTATTTGCAAACAAATAGTTTAAATAAGGGGCCAAGCCCTTGAATTTGAGTTCCCAAATTGGTATGAAGTGGTGCATATAAATCAAAAGTTGCCCCCCTTGCAAAGTGATATGTCCTTTCAATTAGGTTGCACCCTTTGAGAAGATATAAGACAAATTTGTGAAGCGTTTTAGAAGGCAAGAAATGATTGAATATCCTTCTATTTCAGAGCAGATCTAAAAGAATAAAATCAGATTTTGGAGCAGCTATATGGCAGATTTATGAGCAAATTGTTGAAGATTATATTGCAGATTTATGAGTAGATATAGTGCAGATTCATTAGCAGATATTAAGGCATTTTTTATGAAGTCATAAGTAGATTTGTAAAAGAAAATTAGAGCTAATCCAAGAAGAAGTTTCAAACAATTATCATACTATTCATTTGGAGGTTGGTGTCTCCTAACTGAGGAGATCGGGAGGTTGGTGCCTCTCATTAAAGGAGATTGGTGTCTCTTGCTAGGTTGGTGCTCAGTGGTGGGGATTGGTGTCTCTTGTGGGTTGGTGCCTATGAAATTTGTAAGAAGGCTTTATACAAGCAATATTTTGCCATGGTTTTATCCCGTAAGGGTTTCCACGTAAAATCCTATGTCTCTTATGTGTGGATTTTTGTGATTGCTTCATTATGGATATTAAAGTTTAAATTAAATAAAAGATTGACTTATACTGATTCACGCCCCCTCCCCCCTCTCAGTATCTCAGTATAAGTGTGTGTTTCATAACACTCAAGCAAGACCTCTTGCAAAACATTGGAGCTTCATATCAAGCAAATGAAATGTTGTAAACAAGTTGCCCAATGCACAACACAAATAGTGGTTTTACCCATAGCAGCAAAAATATTTTGGGGAAAAAATCGGCAAACCAAAACTATAAGATGTTTTCAAAAAATCAGGAAAAAATCCAAGAAAAGTAGGGAAAATCGGATTAAAAAAAAACATAAAAAATTGTAGAACAAGAGATAAAAATTATTATTTTTTAATTGAATGGCATTTCCATAGCATAAGAGATATAGAGAACAAATAAAATAAAGAATTTAACTAATGAATTGTATAAAATAGATTTTAGTAGTTTATATTCATTTTACTAATTACATTGCATTGCACTTGCATTGTGTAATCAGCTTAAGTAGTTAATTAGCAAATAAAATAAAAGCATAATGTTTTGTCGGGGATTTAGTCCTTGGGATTAGTTAGTACTTGGGTAGTTGTCGACGGTTGAGTTCTGAGGGGGGGATGATGTAATCAGCTTAAGTAGTTAATTAGCAAATAAAATAAAAGAATAATGTTTTGTCGGGGATTTAGTCCTCGGGATTAGTTAGTACACAGGGGATTAGTCATCAGGATTAGTTAGTACTCGGGTAGTTGCCGATGGTTGGTATCCTCAACCGACGCCGATTACTATTTATAATGCTGAGTGTGTTGTATTTGGGGACTAGCACAGATGTGATGAATTGTAATACTGCAACTATATGAATAAAGATCTGAAACACTTTCTTGTGCAATTGTTCTGTGAATGATTTCTATGTTTCAATGTTATTCTGCAATTTAGTTTACTCTGTAATACAAGTAGCACTAGAGGAGTAAACACAATGCACATCTTTCAAACTCAAAGCATTACTTCACATTGCATAACTAATAACTAGATGTTGATAGATGACAAAATTTCAATTACAATATAGTTTTTTACAAAGTCAACCCAAGCAGTTATGCATTTACTTCACATTGAGTAACTAATAACTAGGAGCAGCTGCCAATTGCATTTGCTTGCCATGGCATTCCATGAGACCACATTTCTTTGAGGCATTTTTTCAAACAGTTCACTGCCTTGTCTATGCTATCACATTTTCCATACATGTCTACCAAAGCATTTTATCAAGTAGTTCATTGCTTTGCTGCTATGGCTAAAATCCTAAAGAAGGTGCTTTTGAACAAGCTATGGATGCTTGGAAAAAATCTATCAAAGCATAATAGTAAGCAATAGCATAGATGAGGTAGTGAACTGTTTGATAAAATGCCTCAAAGAAATGTGATCTCATGTTGATGGAATGCCATGACAAGCCATAGACAAGGCAATGAACTATTTGAAAAAATGGCTCAAAAGAAATGTGATCTCATGGTGATAAAGCCATGACAATCCATAGCTCAAAGAAATGTGGATGTGGTCTCATGGTGATGGAATGCCATGGCAATCCATAGAAATGTGGATGTGGTCTCATGGCGATGGATTGTCATGGCATTCCATCACCATGAGACCACATTTCATTGAGGCATTTTTTCAAACAGTTCACTGCCTTATCTATGCTACCACATTTTTCATACATGTCTACCAAAGCATTTTATCAAACAGTTCACTGCCTTGCTGCTATGGCTAAATGCCTAAAATAAGTGCTTTCGAACAAGCTATGGATGCTTGGAAAAAATCTATCAAAGCATAATAGTAAGCAACAGCATAACAAGGCAGTGAATGTGGTCTCATGGTGATGGAATGCCATGACAATCCATAGCAATTTGCTTGTCATGGCATTCATCATGGCATTCCATCACCATGCGACCACATTTCTATAAGGCATTTTTTTCAAACAGTTCACTGCCTTGTCTATGCTACCACATTTTTCATACATGTCTACCAAAGCATTTTTATCAAATAGTTCACTGTCTTGCTGCTATCGCTAAAAACCTAAAACAAGTGCTTTCGAACAAGCTATGGATGCTTGGAAAAAATCTATCAGAGCATAATAGTAAGCAATAGCATAGACAAGGCAGTGAACTGCTTGAAAAAAAGCCTCAAAGAAATGTAGTCTCATGGTGATAGAATGCCATGACAAGCAAATTGTTGTGGATTGTCATTGCATAATAGTAAGCAACAACATAACAAGGCAGTGAACTGCTTGAAAAAATGCCTCAATGAAATGTGGTCTCATGGTGATGGAATGCCGTAACAATCCATAGCAATTTGCTTGTCATGGCATTCCATCACCATGAGACCACATTTCTTTGAGGCATTTTTTCAAACAGTTCACTGCCTTGTCTATGGTACCACATTTTTCATACATGTCTACCAAATCATTTTATCAAACAATTCACTGCCTTGCTGCTATGGATAAAAGCCTAAAAACAGGTGCTTTCAAACAAGCTATGGATGCTTGGAAAAAATCTATCAAAGCATAATAGTAAGCAATAGCATAGACAAGGCAGTGAACTGTTTAATAAAAATGCCTCAAATAAATGTCATCTCACAGTGATGGAATGCCATGACAATCCATAGCATTCTTCATGGCATTCCATCACCATGAGACCACATTTCTTTAAGGATTTTTTTTCAAACAGTTCACTGCCTTGTCTATGCTACCACATTTTTCATACATGTCTACCAAAGCATTTTATCAAACAGTTCACTGCCTTGCTGCTATGGCTAAAAGCCTAAAACAGGTGCTTTAAGCTATATATGCTTGGAAAAAAAACATCAAAGCATAATAGTAAGCAACAAGCTATGGTCTCATGGTTTTTTTTCGTGTGAAAATCAGCGCGATTTTATTCATGTGTTTTTGCAGGTTTTAAACACATTTTTTTTGGTGATTTTGCAGTTTGAAACAGGAAAAAATCGTCCAGCCTGCAGATTTTTAAAAATCGCAATTAATCGGGATTTTTTGCAGATTATTGCTTCTATGGTTTTACCACTACCCTTACAAGCTACAGATTAAGGGGGGTGTAACAATAATGCACATAATCCTAGGAGTAGTAGGATAACATTTTTTAATTTTGTATTTCCTAGCTATGCTAGCAGCTACACAGTCATCCAAAAAGATGAACTAAACAATTATTTTCATATTGTTAAATATGTACATTTTGACTGAATGGAATAAGCTTTCATTGAATACTTTTCTGGTTGTTTAATTCCCCTGTGAGGATCGAATAAGCTTTGTTAGTACTAGTTAGGTTTTTGTCTATGTCAGATCCGCCAACCATTTTTGGTTTTTATGGTTAGTTGAAATATGTTGACATTAGAGTAGAGACGCAACATAAAGAAATTCAATTGATGGGGGCTTCATATTCACCTGGTAATCACTTCCCATTTTTATATTTTTTTTCTTGGCGATTCAGCACTGAGATCAATATCATTCATTATACATATTTTAGTATTTGGCCAATGATGCGTACATCATGTGTCAGGGAATATTTGTATATGCCACAAATATTATTTGTTATCAATCCTGCCACATTATCCAACTAGAAAACTTGTAACAAATGTAACTGATGATGCAGAGAAATATACAATAGAAGGAACTTCTCACATTTTATATCTCTCTTATCTAATAAGGAGCATAGCATTCAAATGCTCAACATAAGAAAAATGAGATTTAGCAGGCAACTGGTAAATGAAATCTGTACTTAATGATAACAAAACTCGAATAAGATACTTGCGGAGTAAACTTAAAGTAGCAAATCTTTTCAGGGATGCTGATAGAGTACCATCTTTGGAAGAAGTTCATTTGCATTAGGTGGCAAGCCAGCACCATCAATCATCCATGGAATTTCTTCATTAACTGAAGCAGGTTTTTGAGCAGTTATTAATTCATACAATCTTGCCTGCAACATCCAAAAGTTCAGATAAATTAATATTTTCTGAAAATATTTTCAGTACTTCAAAAATAACAAGATTCAAGTGAAACATGTTAAATTTTCAAAAACACTGTTAACTCACACTACAGGTGGGCTTTCCAGGAAAGGATTAAATTAACTCACTGCAGTCCGTTGACATAGTAAAAGGGTATTGTTTCTGTCAAGTGCCTTTTCATCAAAATAAAACTACCTACAGTCTGATCTTGGTGAGAACAACATGTAAGTGGCAGCCATCTGATGAAAGGAAGCATCCAATATCTAGAATTAAAAGGGACTAGTAACCAAATGTTCAAACTTCAAACCTCATACCTGAAGGTAACAGACAAGTCTCTAAAAAGTGATACAAACAAGTTTTAAAATTTGAAAAAAGGCCAACCATCTAGTGAGGGGAAGTGTGCAATGTCTGGAATCAAGGTCCAGCAATAGAAGGAAATGGTAAACAAATTTCATGTTCATACTGTCAAAGTTTACTAGAGACGGTAACCAGGGCTTTGTCCACAATCGCAACATTAACCTGGTGGTGGATCGGTTGACAAAGTATGCTCACTTCTTTGCTATTCCGACAGAGTACAAGGCTCCACAAGTGGTTGAGTTATTTTCAGGGAGATTTTCGGATTGCATGGGCTACCCTGACACATAGTCAGTGACAGGGATAGTAGATTCATGAGTGCATTCTGGCAGGAGCTGTTTAGGTTGGCAAGGACTAAGTTGACTCTGAGCACGAGTTATCACCCTCAGACAGAGATTGCGAACAAGTGGATTGAGGGGTACTTGTGCAACTACATTGCAAGGCAGCAGTGGGCATGGATTAAGTGGTTGCACTTGAGAGAGTATTGTTATAATACCACTTATCATATGTCCATAGGGATGAGTCCTTTCCGAGCTTTATACAGATACGATGCACTTTCATTCATGGAGATGGCTTTTGGTGAGAGCAGGGCTCCCAAAGCCAAGGATTGGATTCAGGAAAGTTAGGATATCTTGAGGGCGCTCATAGATAACCTAGAGGTGGCACAGAATCAACAAAAGACATATGCTGATAGACACAGGGTTGAGCACAGTTTTGAGGTCGGTGATTTGGTATACCTTCACTTGCAGCCCTATAGATAGTCTTCTCTTAAGAAGAGTGGAGCCGAGAATCTCAAGCCCAGATTCTATGGACCTTACAGGATCATCAGGCAGGTTGGAGAGGTAGCATATGAGTTGGAGTTGCCAGAGAGCAGCAAGATTCATAATGTATTTCATGTTTCGTGCCTTAAAAAAGAACTAGGTCAGCAGGTTACTTCTTCAGAGCTTCCACCGTTGGATGAGGAGGGACATTTGGTCCTAGTCCCTGAGGAGATTGTAGACACTCGAGAGCGGAGGTTGAGGAACAGGGCAGTGAAAGAGTATTTGGTGAGATGGAGAGATTTGCCAGCTGAGGATGCCACATGGGAGAATGAGCAGATTCTACAACACCGGAGCTTGCAATTGCTTGAGGACAAGCAATTTCGGGAAGGGAGGACTATAATGTCCCCTTCTCAATAGCCCTTCGAGAGATCGCTTAGCCTTTTAATTCTTGAGGCTAATGTCGAGTTGAGGGAATCATTTATTTAATTACTTAATATTTGCCTAAGTTTCAGATTAATCTCAAAAGGTGATATTGAGTAATTAATTAAATCACTTTATAAAGTGACTTAGTGAAATGTTCTTTTAAGTGACCAAATGAAATATTTTAAATTTAACTTTACAAAGTCTCTTCTTATGAAGTTTGGGGAAAATACAAGACGGAAAAAGAAATCATTCAATTCATTCTGAAGATTAACATTTTGACATTTTCACAAGAAGAGCTCTTGAGAGTTTTCGTGCCTGAGGGTACACGCCCTTGGAAGCCAGGTTCAGCAGTGAAAAAAATAAACCCTAACTGGGAAGACAGCTTCAGATTTTCGTGGTTCCACTCTCTGCAATTTTGCTTGTCTTGTTGGGAGTTTTTGGATGGAAGATTGAGCAAAACGAAGCATTTCTCCTTGCATAACCCTAGGCGCCTCTTGAAAATATATTGCAGCATAGGGGAAGTCGTGACTTTGGCGAATGTAGAGGAAATAAGAGAAGACGTGTTTCTGCTGGGAGAGTTCAGTCATATTTCATAATTTCAGCTTCTTCTTGGTACACAGTCAGTTCTAAGAGGCTCAAGAGAAGACGTGTGAGCTCATTGGTGCTGTGCGACTTAGCCTGGGAGGTTGTGACTCCTGGTTTTTGCCTCAGAACATTGCTATGAGGGTTGACTCACCTGGAGATATGGTGCTGAGTGTCTAGTGCGGGATTTTAATCATTGTTGGAGGTGCTGCAGTTCAGTTCATGCTCTGCATATACCCTGGAAAGCGATTTTCCAGGTCTGGGTGTAATGTACTCATATAATCTCATATGTTTGGGTTTGTTTGTTGTATCTTATTGAGAACTTTGCAATGACCTGCTGTAATAGTCTTGTAACTCCCTTTTGCATAATGTGAACCTTGACAAGTCTCCTGTTACAAGTCTTTCACTTACTATTAACATAGAACTCACTGTATTGATGTTGTGTCAATTCTGGAATATTTTGAGCACTAAAATCAGTTTGTAAAACACTCAGAACCATGCTATGAAAACTATAATCTTGCAAGATAAGCTGTAGTTGATGTTTCATTCCTGGCATTGTTATTGGGGGTGTAAACTCAGTCATTTAAGGGGCAGTAATAATTCAGAATACACTGCATTTTCAACCTGCAATCTGCTGTCATGATTTCTGGGTACTAATGGTGATAATACCTTTCGTTTCTGATGCATGAAGGCTTCCTACTTCTATTCTATTTTGAACTCAGTCATATCTGAATATTACTGGTAATGTCTGGATCCATTTTCTGCTACACTATGTTATGAGAAATCCAAAAAGCATAAACAGAAAGAACTTGCTTACTTCTTGAACCAAAGACAGTCTTGGAATCAGAAAGCACTTACTGTGACTTGCTCAGAATCATTACTCCTTAAACTCAGTTGACATTTACTTAATTGGCAAATGAACTATGCCATATTAAGTATTTGAAAAAAAAAAGAAATTCATCACTCAAACTAGTAAGGGACTTTACAAGCACAAAGGCAATCCCTATGCAGAATTGATCAAAAGGCTAGGAGAATTCAAGTCCTCAAAACCATCATACTAGAGGTATTTCATCCCTGGATGAAGAAAGAATTCATATTCATTCTTGAAAATTGAAAATAATAGAATGAGAAAGAATTTTTTTGAAAACAATCCTCCTTTTTATAAATTTTTCAAGGGAAAATAATATAATTTTCTTTTTATTCTATACCCTCAAAGTTCCAATATATTAAAGTGTCATATTTATCACTCACTGTTAGGACCTTGGGCAAAGTGATACTTTATAATTCACTTATAATGACCTTTTAAATAATTAAATATAAGTTGTCTTTTTAAATTATCACATAAAGTTGATTTTCAACAACTTAATTTAATTATTTAATTATTTCTCTTTCTTACCATTCAATTAGCCTATAGGAAACTTGAGAAAAATGGGCTAAGGGTCTTCATTAATTTTACAATTGAGAAGCAGACATGACAAAAACAAGTCTACAAAAGATCCTAGATCACAATCAACTCAAAGTTCTTGCAAGATGGCTGCAAGGATGCTCAAGTACCATATGAAGATTCGATCATATGTTGAATTATATCTAACTTAAGGAACCTGAATAAAATTAAAGCAAACTACCTAGCACATAAATAAAAACATACAAATAAATAGAAAAATCTCCTATTCACCAAACTAAGCATAAAGTAAGCTTACAAATTGTGTTTCCATTAAATGTTTCATTGCATTTTATAAGTACAAGACCAAATGAGGATAACAACTCAATGTCCTGAAACATAATGAAAGCATGATTTTCTCAAATGCCTATCTAGTGAAAATTAGGAAATAAAGCAAACTATTCCATAATTATCTAAAGAATAGCTATAAATAAATGTCAAATATCTATAGTATCCACCTAAGCAAGATGAATATAACCAAATTTATAATAAACAAGGTTGCATGAACAAAGATATAGATACAAATACTAATACAACTACTTTTCAAGACCTAATATGGATATGACAATTTTATTTAATATATATACATCTATATGTATATATATTATATTCTCTAACAATTTATATTTATTGTTTTGATTTAAAACACAAATAGTTAAATACATTCACAATCAAATTAAAAAAAAAAAAATTATATATATATGCTTGGTAAGTTGTGGACAAGGGGCCACTCCCATAAAATAAACATAATAAAATAGTGGTTCGCATCAACCCTTTAACAGGGGTGCATCAGAATCAAATAAATTTTCACAAACATTTGCTTTCTTTGATGATCTAAGGCCATATGATGCGTATGCTTTGAAGGGGGGGGCTTCTTCCTCTTAACTTATGTCCATTCTTGTTTTGTCTAAGAGAGGATCATTGTATTTTGATAGTTTATTTCCCCTATGCCCCCAAGACCAGTATCATTTGTGGACATAAGAGATCCTGAGGAGTCCTTCGAAGGAATAGATGTCTTAGAGTTCGCCTTTTCTATAATTGATGATGTGGCCTTTGAGATTGTGCCTTTTGAATTATCCTCATGTAAAGCCTTTTTTGACGGGTCTCGTAATTCTGACGAAAGGGGAGGATTTGGTTAAGAAGTGACCTTCGTAGGAGCATGGGGAGGAGCCAAGGCATTTTGTGCCTTTGGTGTAATGACATTGTTGGCGTAACAACTAGCACCTTTGGAGTAAGAGTTGGTACGGACAGCTATGCACACTACGCAATGAGTTCTCTTCAAATTAGGAGGGGAAGCTCCCTCGTTGTGCTTGACAAAAGTACTTGCAAATGGAAATAAACTAAACTAAATCCTGTCTTTTTGTTTCAGCTGTAGAGGTACAAGGCTTTCTCGAAAACTATATACGTTGCAGCTGAGTATTTTCTGGTTTTTGCAGATTTACTAACTACAACTAAACTTAATTGCTTAAATTCTATCCAGTCTCCTCAAGAAAACAGAGCATGAGGAAACGGAGCAAGGCTTGACTATCAGACGATAAACGAGTATAGATTCTCAACTTGAAGGCAAGGTGGCACATCTATCAGCTCAATCTAAACACGTTTATTGGTAACAACATCACACGATAAACTGAATACGGATTCTCAACTTGAAGGCAAGGTGGCACATCTATTAGCTCAATCCGAACAAGTTTATTGTTCACAACAACATACGATAACCAAGCGCAGATTCTCTACTTGAAGGCAAGGTGGCACAACTATCATCTCAATCTGAACAATATTATTGAACACAAAACAGATTTGATCTAACTATGGAAAGAATTCACCATTACAATTGCATGAAACCCTATGTGGCATAACAATTCATTATAATAGTAAAGACGCATGAACAAATACAAAAAGAGCAATATTGAGGGCAAGGTAGGCGCAGCATATGTTTCTCTCTCGTGCAAAAGTTAATTACAAATGAGCAAAAGCTCTTATTTATAGACATCAAAGGTGTAGGGAACCCTAAAATCACCTTGAGTCAACTACAGTCTTGCAATGCATGCAAGATTTATTATTAAACCCTAATAAAGCAAACTATACAGTTAACTGGAAAGCTACCATCAGTTAAGCGGTACATTTAACCTAAATGGACAATGTGCAAGCATGCACGTCCTTATTTAAAGCAAAGTTAACAGGACACTACCTTCAGTTAACTGGAAACCCTAACCCTAACTCATGTGAAGATAATTCCAAGGACGAGATAAGCATGTGTGAAGTCAGCAAGTGAACTCAAGACTGAAAGTCAAGTTAACTGCTGCTCATGACTCAACCCTCAAAATTAACTGCAGGTTCCAACTGGCAGATCACTCCATGTCATCTCGGTCTAACACTTCGACCAAGAACTCATCAATCTCCCTGTCTTTTGGCACTTTGATGCTGTCCAAAACAACAGTCTGTTTCTTCAGTTCTCTACCACTTTCTTTGACTGTATGCATGCCTTCTCTGACATCTTCAGTTGCCTTTCTGAGACTAGCTGCAATAACTGAAATATTCTCCAACCTAGGCGCCATAGGCTCTCCTTCAAGGTTATCACGAATCAGTTTTTCAAACTCAGCTTGTACTTTGTCCAACTCAACATACTTGCCATCTTCAAGAAGATAATGACACGGAATCTGAACAACAAAACCACTGACAAGTGCAAGTATTCCAACCACATCATCTTTCAGTGAAAACAACCTGGTAGAAACCTTTTCGCATATCTCCATTTTGAGAAGGTGCTGCTCTCTCCAAGTAAAAACTTTCTCTTGATCATCATCAATCTCCAAGGCATCGTCTGCAACAGACAACTGAGACACGAGAACACGATCCTTCGCTAAACTCTTTGCAACTGAAACCTCGAGCAACTGAATACCTTGACGAAGTCCATGTGCATCACTCCTCAACTGAAACAAATCTGCAAGGAGACATTGACCTGCAGCCACTAAACTTTCGATCCAGTTATCCAAAAGTCTGCCATGACTAACTAACTGATCTAGCTTTCGTTGTTCTACAGGTGTATTCTGAGGAAGGACAGGCGCTCTACTCAAATTTCCATGAACAAGATCAGAAATATATTGGCGAAGTTGACCATTTTCAGCCTTAAGCAAAGCCTTATCTTCTCCATCCTTTGTGATGTGTTCTTCAAGATTATTGGTAACAATCTTAAGAAGAGTCACGTCTGTCTCTCGAGTAGTCCTGCCAAGATTTACCTTAGTGAAAGTAAAGTCACCAACTTCAACTTCATCTAGGCTCTTACCCTTTGGAGGAACAACAACTTCGATAACAATCTCTGATTTTGGAGTCTTCTCAATGTGCACCTGCTTCTTGATTTTCTTGTTCAACCTTCTCTGATAAGGCTCACCGAACTCAGATAAATCAAGGTTGTGCGAAGGTTCTCGCCTCTGTCTCCCCAAAGACCTCTCGAGCCAACAAGACTGAACAATATCATCAATCCGAGGAGAGACTGTCCCTGATGTATCCACCTGTGGCGGTTCAGTTGTCTCTGATCCTACTTGAATTGGTATCTCAGGCGCCGAATCTATGTCAATAGGTTGTACATGCGGCGAACTAGGAGGTGAAACGTGAGGTTCAGCCTGAATAACTGTCTCTATTGGAATCTCAGGAACATTCTCAACTTGTTTCTGCTTCCTCTTACCAGTAGCTCTCTTTCCCGTGTTTCCACTGAGTCTAACTCCTTCAGGAGGTATCACAATAGCCTTGACCCGAGGTCTTGACCTAGAAGTAGAAGGCAATGAAGAAAACTTCTCTGGCGGCTCTGTCACAAGAACTGACTTTCGCTTCCGTTTACTCTCCAAGAACAGCTTACTAGTCTTGATAACTGATTTAGAAACCTCCTCAATAGAAGTATTCTCCTTAGCGTACCAATCTGGTGAACGAAGTGGCTGCCAAGCAATCTGATCTCTGGCATATGAATTGAGAAGAACTTCTCCATCATCATCTGATAGACCATCAGCATCTTCTGATAGGTAATCAGAGAGTTGACCAATAGTGAGTCTACAATAGTGACGACGACGAACCTCGAATTCATCTTCACAATTAGCCCAGAAATCTTCAAGTGCTGGCTTATGTGCAATCCCTCGCTCTAACCTGTTCGCATAATGACCCTAAGGATCATAGGAACGCCTCTCAGTATGAGTTTTAAGCTTGAATCTCTCCGACTTGGTTGACATAAGCTTGGCATCTGTTGCCGCACTGCATGTGAAAATCCCTAATGCAAATGGAAAAGTAGCCGCAGTATTATGACGATTGCGAAGAAAGAAATGAACATGTTGCATTTGCTTGAGAAACTCCATGAAGATGATCTTGTCTGAAGGATACCTCGGCAACATCAGGGGCTCTCCAACATATCCATAAACCCGGATGTATGTGAAAGTAGGGAATTGGATAAACCAATTCGCCCAAGTCTCCATCGCTGATTTTGCCTCAGCAGAAATACGAATGTGCATTTCATTGTCAAGATCTCTGACTGTCCTCATAGAAAAATGATCATTCACTGCTCGGAAATCTTGCTCAGATTTAGAGAACTCCAATTGAGGAAAATACTCATGAACATGTTGAACACCAAGAGTGCCATTAGTTTTTAGATGCTTGTAGCTGCCTTGGAATGCAACTAAGTAGACCAAGTATGATATCATATGAAACTCGTGAAACTTGAGGAAATTAGTAACCTGCTGATGTAGGCAATCACTAATCAACATAGCCCAGTCAAAATGTTATGTGCCATCAAGAATTCTGAAAATACGGTAAAACATCCACGATCGGAGAGTGCTAGCATCCTCTTGGCCTGTAACTCGATTGAGCAAAGTTATCAAAACAGCAACTTCATCTTTGAGTTCACCACGGCCAACCTTTTTAGGCATGTTAGTCTTCTGAACTTTCAGCCATTTCTGAGCCACCTTTCTCTGTGAACGCTGTTGATCTCCATCCCATATCTTCTCACAGGCTTCAATAACCACAGTAAAGTTATCTGAACGCGGAGAAATACAAAAACATTTCTCTATATCTTTTGGTTTGAGACTGCAAACAACCCTCCCATCCACTGATTTGATTTGACGTGAAGACGAGTCATAATGCTTGATACAAGCAAGAACAAACTCAAGATCAAAAGTGGTAACATGAATAGATGCCGCTGCCAGCAATCCGGAACGCTCAAGATTTCTCAACGAATTGCTGCTAACACCCTCCAGATTGCTCAAATTGACCACTGGATAAACATGATTTAGGTCTGTATCTGAAGTTTTGACAAAATTATGCATAAGGGCCGATTTGATCTTGTACTCAATGAGATTGAACTGCATTTTGAAAATGATGACTTTTGACTGTAAAGTCGAATATACTTGACCAACTTTCAGGAAAAACTGAAAACCTCTGGACAAGGCTAATAATAGCCTAAGGCAAGAGAAATTTTCAAAGTTTTTCTGAAACATGGGTTTTGTGCACAACGGAATTCTGAACAAACCCAGATAGCTTGATTCTCGAAAAAATGTGTTTCAGGCCCACATGCAAAGAAATTCTCGGAAAAAAGCACAAAGCTTCAGAATGAAGACTACAGGGCAATTTTCTCGAAAAAATCTAAGACATGGGTTTTGCTGCAAATACTGAAGTATGCGAACCCAGATGATCGAACTCTGAAAATATGTTGAATTTTTTTGACATGCGGAGAAAGTACCTAAGATGAGAAATAGAAGAAATAAGACAGAAGATAGAAAGTTTTGCTTGTTCTGCTTCTGAAGAATTCACCAATCTCTTTTTTGGAACTTGATAAAACTTGCATGCAAAGTGAAAATAAAGTCTTGAATCTTCTTCCTTTGAACGATTTGAATCCGTTGCTATGAAGAACGTTGAATTCTGACACCTGTAGCACCTTTAACTTGCTGCTCGCTCAAGAAGAATGTAGACTTCGAAGCTTAAGATGAAGAAATAATGGACGCCAATGCTTGAATAAATAGACTTTCATCTTTGAAATTCGCATAAAGCATAAAACCTTGAAAAATGGCGCTTGGCTTCTGATTGGACCTCATTTTAGTTAACTGAAACTAAAATAAGCTAAATAAAGCACCATGCTTTAGGGTTTCCCTTTCAATCTTCAGTTGCAAATTTATTTAAAGAAATATGCGAATTTGACTTCAGTTGACAATCCTTGTTGACTTCACCATCTTCATGCTTTATGTTAAATTCATAAATAAGAATTAAAGCGTCCCTTTTAAGACTTTAGTTGACATTCAAAAGAGTGAAGCGCCAACTTCAACCTCATGCTTTAAATCTTCAAAAATCTAAATATGGTGTCCCTTTTGGAAAGTTCAGTTGACAAAGAGAATTTGCCATCTTCACCAAATCATGCTTCATGCTTTAATATAAATATGGCGTCCCTTTTAAGAACTCCAGTTGACAATGAATGAAGCGCCAACTTCACAAAGTCTTCATAATTTCAACCAAAATTGCACCATGCATGTCAACTCAAGTTGATTTTCAAGCATAATCTTCAGTTAAGTAAACATGCAAACAAGTTAACTCAACATGCAAAGTTGTTAACTGAACATGCAAATTAGTTAACTCGACATGCGAACTGAAAGATCACTCAACATGCCAATATATGAACTGAAGATGACAACCCAGAAAACGTACAGTTGCACTGAAGTCAGAACTCAAGTTAAGGCGCACCAATCAACTCTCTTTCGAAAACTCAACTTTGACCTCTTAAGGCGAATTCCAAACTTAGCCAATTTTCATGAAAATTTGGACTTAAACCTCTTTCGGGACCTCTGTTCATCCTCTAACACTGGCTGACTGACTCCACTGATTGGCTGGTTGACAGGTGCATCGCAGAGCAGGATAAAAATTGATCAAAAGATACCTTGAGACTGAACATCATAAAACGAACATCTGAAGGCTCAAAAATCCAAGCACCCTTTCCAAAAGCTGTGCTTTTTCTCAGACTTAGCCATATTTTGACAACTGCATTTCGTACGAAGGGAAAAACAAATCCTTCATAACTTTTGATTTACCAATTTTCAGGACTAGATCTCAGGTTCACTGCGGAGCTGACTTCATTCTGCATGACAGCTGCAAAGGCACATTTCTCTAGAAAACATCATCTAAGGAGTGAAAATCAGGGGCGCCTTTTTGAAAAGTTGCTCTTTTTCTTCTAGACTAAGCCATTTCTGGAACTGACCAAAATAACACTAAAACCCCGACTACAAGCTGCTCAGTTATCTTCTAATCTGACGGAGACAGGCAACGGAAAGCTGAACGTAACACGAACAAATTGAATATTTGAGATCATCAAAAAGAAGGCATTAAAGGCTTGAAAAGCTCAGGCGCCTTTCTGAAAAAGTGCTCTTTTGCCTTTCTCCTTGATATTTTGACCAAGATTTGACACTATGTTTGACCTCTGGCTCAAGCACTCCTACAACTCAGATTCACCCACTAACAGATGCGTCGCGAAGCTTGAACAAATATGAGATAAACATCCTGGGTGGCATTTAGTCAAAAACCTTCATTTGACACCTCAAAAAGATGGGCGCCTTTCTCAAAAGCTGCTCTTTTTTCCAGTGTAAACCATTTCTGGCTCTACTCTCGTTTTGTGCTGTATCTCCCGTAACTCGCACGAAACAGGTCCATTTGACAGGCTTGATAGTCCATTGCGAAGCTGACGTGATGCTGGACAAATGTCTGCTGGAGGTGACAAACCCTAAAAACAGGATCTGAGCCCCTAAAAGATAGGGCACCCTTTTGAAAATGTGCTCCCCTCTTCAGAGAGAAAATTTTGATGATTTTCCTTCAAATTTTCACTTTTCTCAAATTTCTTCAGTAACAGTCTGACATGACACTGACACCAACTCCATATTTAAAAATCCCAAAAACGACCTTCTAACATCACTTTAACAAGATTAAGACTCAATTTAAGCAAAATGCCTTAGTGAAGCAAAAATTTTGGTATAATGGTGGGGCTCAACCCCAATCCATCAGGTTGGCCTAACACTTGAGGTCTGAGCATCCCTTAGATGAACCAGGTTTTTACATCACAAAGTATTGTGATGTGTTGAGAATCATTTCTTGCACCTGAAAGGAATTTTCTCATAGTTTATTGGTTGCCACCATCTCTTGTTGCCCACCTTCAAAGATATCTCAGCAGGAAGACCCTTTGAGAGATCCATTTCCACACATAAACGTGCACATGTTGAGCTAGAATAGTTCATTGTTTCTTTAGAGATGCATTAATACTTACCTAAATTGTTGCCAATGGCTTGCAAGCTCTTTGATTCCCAAAATTGTAAGGGGACATATGGTAGGTGCACCTATAGATATGAAGTAGAGAAAGTCTTTGATTGAGGGTCAAAGGATGGGAACCACGGTTTCAAGCATAAGAAATCTCCATTTGAGGGACCATAGGCCATTTTCTAGCACCTTCTCCTTGTCTTCTAGAGAGACAAATTCCAAAATAAAAAATCCCCTAGTGCAGGGGTAGATGCATACTTCTTCCTCCATGCCCTCCTAGTTTTCAAAGATCCAAGCATGGAGATCGCTCAATTTCGGCTGTCTTTGTGAATTTGCAAATGAGGGCATGTTTTTGCAGAAATTCCTCCTTATCATAGATATCCCCTTCCAAAAAAATCTTTGAAATCACTTCAGATTGATGGAAAGTGAGGGAATTGCATAGATTGAAAGTTCCGCCAGGAGGGAGTGAAGAGGAGGGAAATGAATTCGGCAGAGACTTCTGATCACCACCCGCCAGTCCTATGCCTAAACGGCTATTCGCAGGAGGACAACCTGCCTTAGGGGCTGTGCTAGCCAATTCTACAAGCCATGCCAACAAACTCTTGATCACCACTTGATAATGTGTCCTTGCAGTTGCGCGAAGCTTCAATGGTTCGTGATTGCACACAAGAGCAAAGTGACGTAGGGTTAGGGTAGTGTGCAGGAGGCATCAGAAAAGCCAAAATGCTTACAAAATAAATCGATATGTTACAAATATATATATATATATATATATATATATAATTTTAAAATATATTTAAGTTTAAATATTGACAAAACAATAATTACAAAAGAAATTAACAATAAATAATAGTAAACTTAAAATTAATAAAATTAAAATACTAATAATTAAATAAAATGAAAAAAATAAAATAAAATTAGAACACAAAATAGGATAGTGTACATGCACTTTGAGCTCTATGGAATGCACACCAAGCTCTCTAAATTAAATCTGCACCTTCAACATTTGGAAGAATTTTTCACGTATTTGTGTACAAGTCATTTTGTCTTTAAAATCATTTGATTAATGGAGGCCCCTCGATGAATAGATAGATGAGGAAACTCCATCTCAAAAGCCCTTGGTCATGAAGAACATTCTTTGGCCAAAGGAATCCCCTTCTTTTTCCAAAGGTTTGTTTTTCTCTCCATTTAAAGGCAAAGGTTCTTCCCTTCAATTCCATGCAAGCACTTTCAAATTCTTTAAAACATGAAAGTTATTGATTTAATGCACAAAACTTGTGTGCATTCCATAGAGCTCAAAGTAAATGTACATTGTTGCACAAAATAACTCAACATTTTTTAATTTTTTTTATAAACAATACAAGTATGAGTGGGTAGAGGGCATGACAAAAAACATTGAACAAAAAAAATGGCAGAGAGCAAGTATAACACACAATTGAGGGTTCCTTGTTTCGTTACATTTACTTGCATTTAGCACAACTTTTTGAAAATGCCATATCTACACATTCTTGAAGTGGCTCTAAGTTTACCCTAATTCTAGGTATAATTGAGCTTTGGTTTTCAAGCCATATCATACCCATATCCAAACATGAAAGGTGCAGATTCAATGCATAGAGCTTGGTGTGCATTCCATAGACCTTGGAGTACATTTTTGTCGTCGTGTTAAACAACTCAGAACTTTTAAAAAATAAACAAATTGACAAACAATACACATACAGGTGGGCAAAGGACACAATGGAGAAATTGAACACAGGTATTGGCATAGTGGGATGGTTAAATTGTGTTGTGATTCTTTCCACCAAGGTTCAAACCCCACTAGGGTATTATTGATGGGGTGACCTCATTGGTTCATAGCTCCGAGAAAAAAGTGTTTACCCCTTTAAAAAAATAATAAAATAAAATAATGGAGAAATTGAACGAAAAACACATAGCAAAGAGCAAAGAAAACACACACTAGAGAGTTTTTACTTTTGTTGCATTTTACCTCAATACAATACACCTCTTTTTAGAATGTCGAATGTACACATATCTAACACAACTCTAAATTTACACTAATTCTAGATATGGGCAAGCATATATATTCACATGGTTGGAAAACTCGGTGAGTACTCGCCACTTTTTTACCTTGCCGAGTTTGTAATGTCCCCTTTTTCATGAGCAATGGAGTTTAGAGGAATTAGCCTATTCCTGATCCTCTAGGCTAATGGGGCTTGATAAGAGGGTCGTTTGGCAAATACTCAGTTGATTGGTTGACTCATTTCGTGACTTCATGAAGGTTTTCCTAGTATCATCATGGATATTTCTATTTATGGCAACCTTTATTTTATATTATAATGTTATATTGCACTTTAGGAGTTGATTAATATTTTGTATTATTATAAAGTGCAATAATAAAATAATAAAATAAAATAATATTATAATATTCCTTTTAGAAGGTGACTTGGGAAAGTTCTAGAAGGAGGCCAACCTCTTGAAAAAAAGTATAAATAAACATCATGGGCCTCATTCTCATCATCTGGATTTGTTGTTGTTGATGATTGATGTTTTCAGTTGTGGAGCCTAGGGTTTCTGCAGTTGTCTTTGGCCATTGAGAACGAAAACTCTCAATTGGTAAGCAATTTTGAGGGTGTGAAATATCACTTGAATTATTGCAGCTGGGAGAAAGTTACTTCAGACTTTCTATTTGTGCTTCATTGTAAAAACTTAGTGGCCTTTGGCCAAGTGTAGAAACCCTAGTTTCCCCGTTTTCTCTGTATCTGACCTTTTTCTGATTTTTTTGAAGGTTTTTGGTTTTTTGATTGTTTTTGTGGTTTTTTGCATAAAATAAAGAAATTGCGATTTTGCTTGAAAATGATAATAAATTCAAATAAAATAATATATCTCTGAAAACTACAGGATCTATAGCAAATACTGATGCCTGACTATTATTCAATCTTCTGGAATGATTACAATGACGATTTGCTAACATGCAACAATAAATCAGCAATTATTTAATATAAAGAACCTGGTGTTTTTGCAGCAAGGTGGAAGTACAGATTTGGTACGGCTGCATGAAATATTCCCTTCTCCCTTTTGTCTATGGTTGCAAACTGACCCAGACTCCTAGGCGCCTCAAATGCTGAAGATAGAAGTCAAAGATGAAAGGCGTTTTTCTCTCTCTTGAAAATACGCCCTTTAATGGATGGTACGGCCTAGTACTGTACAGTACGGCCCTGATATCAGCAGCAAAGAATAAATAAAGTGTACGACTTCCTCTGTGGTCTCCTGATCTGATAAAAATAGGCGCTTTCTTGAAGAGACTCTTTCAACTGGATTCCACTCTGAAACCTCTGAATATATCAACTCTGTAATACTCTGTAATTTCTTTTGAATGAAGAAACCTCTCAACTGGCAATAAATCAGGTGATATCTCACACCCTCTAAACTGCTTTCAATGGAGATGGCTCGTTCCCCAATGAATTCGAGACTGAAACCCTAAAGCTTCTTGCTCAGACCAAACTTGATCAATTTTCAATAACACAATATGCATAATGGCTCGAATCCCAAGGCAAATGGCTTATACACTTGAAAAGTGCGATTTCCTCAATAATATGGAAGCATTAAAAATTCGCACTTTTTATTTTATTACTTTCAATAGTCTCCAGCCAAATATTTTATTATAAATTAAATCACCAACTGGCCCCTTTCTGATGATGGGCGACCCCTTTATCAAAATCACTTAAGTTATAATGAAATATTATAACTTTATATTATAATCTCCAATTAATTAATATTTAATTAATTCAATCAAATATTAATATCTCTCTCGTTATTCATCCAATACACGAGCCGTCTGAAACTAACGAACAATGAAGTGATTCTGAACCTAATCCATCCACACTGCTAAAATAGCAGGGGTCCCACGCTGACAGCTAAAAATAGCAACTTCTGCAAGAAGTGTCCGAATGAGCCCGAACGAAAGCCAACTGATCAAGAACTACCAACTGAAGCTGAGCCAAGCTCCGACATGACCCTCTATCCAACCTATCAGCCTATGAGGGTCGCATAATAGGCCAATCCTGTCCTCTGAGAGATGTCAACTAGAAGGGGACATGACACCAAGTTTTTGGCATAGTTTGATTGGAGGTTAGAGTTGAAGACATTTTGCATTTGGGAGTCTTCATTCATCTTGGTTCGAAGAGCAGACTGCATTGGTGAAGAAATCTGATAATAAAAATCAAATATTACCAGTCATAGTTGGGACGCCTTGGGAGGCTTGATTTTGCTTGTAGAGCCTCATATTTGCATCGAATTCTAGCAAGGCTTGGTGCGCCCTCATCCTTGGAGCATGCCTTTTGGAGCTTGAGGTGGCTGGTATATGTTGCATCTTATTTTATTTTTAATATCAGACCAGAACAAGGGTGATTTTGGAAGAAGCTTGATTGTGATACATTTAGTCAGCCATACGATTAGGAGTTGTTTGCTATTTCATCAAGCATCAAGGGCAACTTCATTTCAGGTTTCTTTGCATTGTTTGGAGCTCATTTACATGTCATATTTGTATATGTTTGAAGTCTGGTTTTGTACTCAGAAATTAGCAAAGTTCAGAAAAGTTGTAAATTGCCAAGAGTCTTGGCAATGCTTTGCATTTTGGTTTATAAACAAGTGTTGGAGTTTTGTTTTAGATTGTTAACATTATTCATAGTCTTCTTGATTCATGATGGTTGCATGCCAATTGTATGGCGAAATGTCACTTGGCTGTAGGTGGTTAGTTTGATGTTAAAATTCATTTTTATACATAGAAAGATATAAAAGACTTGCATATGCATCCTAGGTGTTTGATAGAATCATTTAGAAGTGAACTGCAAGTAATTCTTGCAATCACAAGTGCTGTTAAAAGTTATTGAAGCAAACTGAAATTTATAAGAGTCATATATTCCTTGTATGCCAACTGTTTGACATAATGTCAAGTGGCTGAAGATGAATAATTTGCGAATAGAAAGCATTGAAGTGCATTGTAAATGATGAAAGGAAGTTGTAAATGCATCTAAGTGATTGTTTATGCATAGTAGAGTTGTTTCTCAAGCATTGGAAGCATTCAATAGTCAATTTTCAAAGAACATATCAGTCTGATCACATAAACCAGCAAGCTGGGAGGTTGCAAGTGAATTGTTTGACGATATTCCTTGAGCTCTTTATCAGCATTTTGAAGTCAATTTGAGCTAGGCTCATTACAGAGTTACTCGCTAGTCAGACTCATCGAATTTTTTGGGGAGTACTCGCTAGAAACTTGGCAAGTTTGACAAAAGGAATCACCAGACTCATTAAAAAATGCAAAACACGAAGAAGAAAAAATGAAGAAAAAAAACAGAAAAATAGTCAAAAAGGTCATAATTTTGCCCTATAAATGCATGAACACCCCTCACACTTCCTCACACAGCACTTGGAGAAATTATTTTTTCACAAAAATGTGCCCAATACCTAATTTCTCTCTTAAGTGATAAAATTGTGAAAATGGTGTGCGACATGAAGTTTTTGGTGGTTTCAAAGGCCTTAATTTGGGCTTGGCGGCAAGGGTCCTGCCCCTCGACCCCACTAGGGGCATTGCCCCAAGACCCCCACGAGGGGCACTACCCCTCAATCCCATTGAGGGCATTGGCCCTCTATCCCGCTAAGGCCATTGCCCCTAGACCCCCATGAGGGACGCTGCCCTTCAACCCCATTGGGGTCTCCACTCCTAGACCCCCACTAGTTATTAGGATTTCTTTTCATATAAGAAATTTGATTATAATGATGAGATTTGGGAGTGGACACCAGAATCAACAACTTAAACGATTCTCTTTATCTCTGTCATAATATCATTGATCAATGATGAAATATCATACTATCAATATCAAAGATTCAAATTTCATTATTATTTTAAAATACAACACAACCTTCAACTTTGCACAAGAAAGGTATACAACAAATAAGAGGTCATTGATTTGGTCGAGTCAAAGCCACAAACATAGCCTTCAATGTTGAGCTATTGTATCCACTATTCAACTTCGCATGATGATGTCATTTTGTAATCCATATGTATTCAAGAATCAAATTTAATGGAAAACACATCCTCATGGTTTTTTAGACTCATTTGATGCATTTTGTAATTGAATTATGCAAAAAAAGAGTGTTTTTATAAGAAATTTTATTACTTTTTAAATTGTCGAGTTTTTGCCGAGTCAAAAAATTTGGGTTAACCAAAAGACACTTAGCTATTTTTTTATTTTCTTGAAGGCTAATGGGGTGGTGTAAGGTAAATAATTAACTAATTTAACTTAAGTTGTTTGAAAAGTAATTTTAAGTTATAAATTATAATTCATAAAAGTCAAAAAGTCGAGCATTTTATAAAGGTCCTCTAGTCACTTTTCAAAAATCAAGATTGGAGGGAAAAGGAGGAAATATTATATATATATGAGGAGGAGTTAAGGAATAAAGGGGGTAACCAATTCATATCATGAAATTCATTTCTTTGAAGATTGAACATTGTTCTTCTTTTTTGCCCTAGGACAAAAACCCTTCAGCAAAAAATGGATTTGAGAATGAAAACCCTCATATTCATTTGAGTAATTCCATTCAAAGATTACCATTGACTTGGGTACTTGCAATTTTTTGATGTGTTTTAGTTGGTGTGAAGATTTCTAGTTTTCTGGAATGTGTGTGTGGAGTTCCCAGTTTTTAGTTGGTGTCTATGGGTGTTAAGATTTTAAGTTTTGGTAAGGGCTTTTGGTGTGATATGTGCAAACTTCAAATTATAAGATTCATGTAATGTTGAATGCAAATATTCCATAGACTGGTTTTATCTCTTTTATATCTTTATCCTCTATTATGCATGTTGTACCTCACTAGGCGCAGCTGCTACCTTTTATCTGCTATGTTAATTAAACAAAGGCTGCCGCACTTATATTAGATATCTATATCCTGGTTTGCAGTGTCCTTAGCTAAATGAAGGGAGACAGGTCAAAGTTTGGTAAAAAGTTAATTTAATTGCAGCCTCTGTATTCCTCAAAAGAAGGTGCTGCTATACTCTAACCTGGTGATGCAGGGGCATCGTTCTTTTTGAAATTTTGGTTTTCTTTATTTTTTTGTTTTCCTTCTGAAGTTTTGGCTTGGTATGAAGTGTGGGGGAAGTGCTGATGTGAAAGACCATTTAAATATGCCAACTCCTAGAGGACCCGCACAGCTTTGGAAAAGTTTTGAAATTGCAAATTCTGAAAATATAACCATAAACCTACCCGCGACCAAGCAAAGAGAAATGAGTTGGAAGTTGGTTAAAAGATTCAGTTGCAAATTCAGTTTCAAAAACTTACTTCTAAAAAGATAGCATTGATAATCTAAGGGGGCGCAGGCAGTTAAAAGCAAGAAGATATACCGATAGAAAGGAGGCAGTTAAGTGAGTTTTGGCGCATAGAAAAAAATGAGAGCAGAATTTCAGCATAGAAGATAAAGAAGAGGATTGCTGGCTGTTAGTGTGGGAAAGAAGAGATAGAGGGGTGCAGACAGAAGGAGAGAGGAGAGAATTTTCCAGTAGAGTGGTTGAAGTGATAAGGAATTTGGATTGGACAGTTCACATTGGGAAAGAAGAAGATTCGGCCTGGCTATGAAGAAAAGATAATTGCCGAACCTTTGTGTATTGCACAGTTGCTGCTTTTCTTGTGTCTTGCTGCCTTTGAGCAAGTCTAACGTGCTATTTGTGATTGCTGAGTAAGCATAAATGTCTTGGTGTGAAGAAGCCGATGATGGCATATGAAACTCATCAATTTCCTTTGCACATTAAAAACTATTAGCTGTGTATTGTCTCTGTTTTATTTTCTTTGCCAAAGACAGAATCTTTCTTGCTGTTCTTAATTTGAAGTTTTATAAATTCCTTTCTATTTCCAGTCCCGAGTGTTCTTGATGTGGAAGACAGTAATAAAAGAATAGATAGGCAAATTGGTGTTGTCTTGTAGCTTTTTCCTTTTGCATTTAAGTTGTACAACCGTCATCACCTGGCTGCATGAATTTGTGGCTACTTAGTTATTAAGTGTGATCATTTTAATATAATTTGGTTTATTCATCATTGATGTGATTCAAAGTGGAGGTGAAGTAGCATGTTGGGTGGTTAAAAGAGCTACCGTGTGACATGAAGGAAGATGTAATTTATTTATTTGATGCTGCTTTTCAAAATAACTGATGTTATTTATTACTTGTAGCTGCCATACAGCCTACACTCAGCAGCAGCATCTTTGAGAGGTCTCCTTATAAGTGGATCCCTTGGTCTATAAAAAAATATTCTAGTAATTATTTCTTACAAGTAGTTCCTATCACTTGTATTACAAACGAGATGGTAAAAAATTTGATCTTATCTAAAAGATTACAATATAATACAACATATTGAGCATTAATTAATTAATTACTAAATATTATTTTAATACCCTCCCTTAATGCTCAATCTGTCAACTACACCAAGATGCCCCCTAAATTTGACAAACTTATATGGACTAAGGGACTTAGTGAGAATATCTATTGTCTGATCCTCTAATGGAACATACAACAACTGAATTGATCCGTCTTCAACAAGCTTCCGAATGAAGTGACAATGAGTTTCCACATGCTTGGTTCTTTCATGGAAGATTGGATTTTTGGCAAGTTTGAGAACTCCTTGATTATCACAAAACAAGGGATTCGGACGTACTTGAGATATTTGCATATTCGCAAGCATCTGGCGAAGCCAAACTGCTTCACAAGCTTCCTTAACTGCTCCTCGATACTCTGCTTCTATTGAGGAAAGAGCCACTACCTGTTGCTTTTACTAGTCCAAGTGACTGCACTAGATCCCATAATGAAAACATACCCAGATGTTGATTTTTTGTCATCAACCGATCCTACCCAATCTGAGTCTGTGTAACCAATGAGTCTAGGATCATGACTCCTAGTGTAAAGAAGTCCATAATTAGAAGTGCCCTTCACATAACGCAGCACACACTTCGCTGCTACCTAATGATCAACCTTGGGCGCTGTCATGAAGCGTGAAATGTAGCTCACTACAAAACTGATGTTAGGTCTAGTGGCAGTGAGATAGATGAGGCTGCCCACTAGTTGCCAAACCAAGGATTCATCCACTACAAGGGAATCTGATTTAGCTGACAACTTCAACCCTTTTTGCATAGGTGTGGAGGCAGGTTTACAATCCTGCATTCAAAACTTATCCAATAGACTTCGAGCATATTTGAACTGAGAGATGAAGATATTGCTCTTTGTCTGCCCAACCTCAACACCTAAACAATAATGCAGAAGTTCATGTCAAATGAGCTTCACAAATCCTCTTTGATCTTATAGATCAAATGTATCGAGCTGCCAGTAATGATCAGGTCATCAACATAGACATCAAGAAAAAGAATATCACTACTAGTGTGTTTGACATACAAATTAGAATTAGATGGACTCCTCTGAAAAGCCATGATCTATGAGGTACTTGTCAATCTTGATGTACCAAACCCGAGGAGCCTGTTTCAGACCATAGAGTTTTTTCACCAGTCTGCACACCTGGTGTTCTTTACCGACAACCTTGAACCCTGGAGGCTACGTCATGTAGACTTCTTCCTTCAACTCACCGTTGAGGAAAGCACTCTTAACATCCATTTGATGGACTTTCCAACCAAATTGGGCTACTAAGGCAAGGATGAGCCGAATGGTACTCATCTTGGCTGTAGGAGAAAAAGTCTCCTCATAGTCAATGCCTTCCTTCTGTGAGAATCCCCTAACAACGAGACAAGCTTTGTACTTGTCAAGGATACTGTTAGCTTTGTACTTAACCTTATACACCCATTTGCAGCTAATGGACTTCTTCCCTGGAGGAAGATCAAAGAGGACCCAAGTGTTATTCTTCTGAAGGCTATATGGTATTCAACCTCCATAGCCTATTCCCATTCAGGAGTTCCTTTAGCCTCTGAATATGTCTAAGGCTCATAAACACTGTGAATGTTGGCCATGAGAGCAAAATTAACTATATGTTGTTGTTTGCTCTTGTTTCTGGATGGTCTACCCTCAATGAGCTCATCATCATGAAGATCACCAATAGTCTTAGCCCACCATTTAGGCCTAAGAGTAGAAGTGCCAACATCGGATGCATGAGGAGCTAGAACTGGAACTGAAATTGGATCTGGAACAGATTCAATAGGTGGAAGATCAAAATCCTTCGAAGGAAAATCAAGTTGAGTGTCAGCAAAAACAAAAAAAGAATCTGCATCATCCCTCTCATCAGGTGGAGCTAACGGAAGATGAACACCCAAATCAGAAGCCTTCAAAGGCTAGTCCTTAGGATGTTGAACAAACGAGGAAAGATGAAAAGGTCCTCGTTCTTCATCAAAGACAACATCATGACTGAATATGAGACAATCAGTGTCTACATCAATCAACCGATAAACCTTTATGGTTGTCACTATACCCTGTGAACATAAGCTTTTGACTCTTGGAATCCAACTTGGAGCGCTTGGCATCTGGAATCCATACATATGCTAAAGAGCCAAAGATTTTCAAATCATTGATTTGAGGTTTGCGACCAATCCAAGCTTCCTTAGGAGTCTTCACCTTAATAGCCTATGTAGGAGACCGATTAAGGAGATAGACGGCAGTGTAGACTACTTCTGCCCAATATTTGTTAGGAACACTCTTGTGTTGTAACATGGAGTGAGCCATCTCAGTGATTGTGCAGTTGCGCTGCTCTACAACACTGTTTTGCTGAGGGGTGTAAGGTGTGGTTAACTGGCGTTTGATGTCGTGTATATCACAAAAGTTGGAGAAATCAGTGGAACAAAATTTCCCCCCCCCATTATCTGACCTAAGAGTGACTATGGAACAACCTGACTCTTTCTCTACTAAGGCCTTAAACTTCTAAAATACAATAAACACATCTAATTTCTATCTAAGAAAGTACACCCACATTTTACGATTGAAATAATCAACAAAAAGTAAGAAATACTTGCAACCAGTAACAAAAGGTGTATTCATTGGCCCACATACATTAGCGTGAACCAACTGTAGTACCTTGGAGGCTCGCCATGAGTCACCATCCGTGAACGGTGTCCTATGCTGCTTCCCAGCCTAACAAGGTCTACAAACTCCATGATGCTAAGTCTGGATCTCAGGTAAACCAACTACAAGTCCCTCCCGAGCTAACTGAGAGAGATAGTGCACATTTAAGTGCCCATAATTCTGATGCCAAAGACTGGTGATGGAAGAATTTTTGGCTGCCATGGCTAACTCTAGAGAATCACCTGTATCCACGAGTCTGTATAGACCATGATCCTCAATACCAACAACCACAGTGGTGCGAGTCTCCCGATCAACAATCGAACACTTTTGTGCACTGAATATCACATCCAACTAAGGAGAGTTCCGCATAATCTGACTAACAGAGAGAAGGTTTAGTTCCATGCTAGGAACGTAGTATACATTGAGGAACATGAGATTCCTCCCACCAAACTGAAATTGAATGTTGCCCTTGCTGGCAATGGTATACTCTTCACCTCCACCAAAAATAACTAAGTCACTGAAAGGAGAGAAGTCTATGAACCAATCACGTTGATGGGTGAAGTGTCGCGAAGCACCTGAATCAATGTACCAGGCAGAGGACTTCACATGATCTGCAGGTCTTTTAGCCATAAAGGTGTAAAAGGAAAATTCCTTCTACTCATTGTGCTCAGTAACATTTGCTTTCTGCTGAGACCCTCCCTGCTTCTTCTATTCAGAAGCCAAACGCTGACGACAATCCTTCTTCATATGACCATATTTGTGGTAGTAATTACACTGAATGTTCTTCTTCTTGGGGCTGTCATGAGGTTGACCTAAGCCTTTTTGCTGCAAAGGCTGACCTTTCCCCTTATTCTTAGCTTAAGACTTAGCTGCAAAAGTTTGCTCTATAGAGGACAAACAAGCACTACTACCAAATTGTTGTCTCCAATGATGCTGCTGCAAAAGTTTGGTACAAAGCTCTGGAAACTTCAAATCAACATTAGTCAAAGTAATGTTGAGAGTTTCAACAAAGTGCTCATAAGACTTCGGTAGACTTTTCAAAGTGATGAATACCATGTCTTCTTCCTCCATCTTCCAACCAATCACCTCCAACTGATCACGGATGTCTTGAATCTTTGTCAGATGCTCCTATAAGGACATTCTCTGATCCATCATGATGGAGAACAGTTGGTTCTTTAGAAAGAATGCACGATTCTTGTCAGAGGTCTCATGCAAGGTTTTCAAATGCTCTCAAATCTCAACAGTTGATTTGCCGGATGGAACTTGTGGAAGTTGATCATCGGTAACTGAAAGTTTAATGAGCATCACTACTTCGCGATTTTGCTCATCAAACTTTTCTTGGTCTTTACCTGTTTTTGTGGGACGAGTAGGAGTGCCTAGAACAATCTGATCAAGGTAGCAATATTCGAAGATAGTCATCATTCACTGCTTCCAAGTATTATATTTTTGCCATTGAATTGTTGATTGCCTTCCAACATTATGTTGGTCAAAGATGTCATCTTTCACACTTTTCGAAGGACGAAAAACGAGACATAGATAAGAGGCTCACAAAAACTGAATGCATAGAACCCAAGACACGAATTCTAATGTATTGGAAACTGAGGTAGTTTGAGGCACAAATTTCAAAGAAAAACTGGTTGCACAAACCCCCAATGCACGGATTATGAGGCACCCAGAAAATTCTGATTACAACCCAAAATTCTTCACGAAAAAACAAAGGAAGAATCTGTTATCAAAAAAAAAAAATCGGCTTAAAAACAGAGGATATTTGAAAGCACTAGCCGATTTTTTTACTTCAAAAAAAACTGGAGAATAAAAGGCGCCTAGAAAGCAAATGAAGTCACGGGAATTACAGAAAATGCATTTTTTTAAAAATGCCCAGAAACGGTGGAAGACGTTTTTAGAAATTGCACTCCAAAGTATGCAAATCTTGCTTAGAAAATAGAGAAACCCGTGCTCATGAAAACCTGTCTAACTAGGTGAGAAATTGCGCCAAAAAATGAAGAAATTGCAACCTCAAAACATGTTTGAGATTTGCAAAGAAAAGAAAGTCGTGTGGCAAGAAAACGCGGCCAAGAAACTATGAAAATCGCGCTAGAAAAGAACGAAAACTCTAGAAATCATGAGCAAAAAGCATGCCAACAGAGACCACAGGTCGTGCATAGAGAGAAACGCCTAGGAAAGGGTTTTTAAAAATGCGTTTTGAGAGCAAAAAGCCACGCCCAGAAGATCACGATTTTTTCACGAATTTTAAAATCTGTAATTTTCACAGGTTCAAAAAATTACAAATGGCACCAGAATCGAATTTTGCTCTAATACCATATTACAAATGAGATAGTAAAAAATTCGATCTTATCTAGAAGATTACAATATAATACTACATATTGAGCATTAATTAATTAATTACTAAATATTATTTTAATAACTTGCAGCAGTTAGACATTTTCAATATTAATATATAATTATTTATGGTATATCATATTCTAACCAGGAATAATACAATTAACTAGGAATTAATTTCTTTGTCATTTTCTATATGGTTCACCACCAGAAAGGATATAAGAATTGCATGCTATTTTGAAATTGTAGGTTTGGATGTCTATGCTGCCACGACATTAAAAAAACCACTTTCATTTCAGACATTCTTATTTCTGATGTTAAATTGTGTGGTTCTCCACCAAATTCAATATTTATATTTAATCAAGAAGGCTTGTGCCAGAAAGTATTACATTACTTCCAAATTTTTGTATCAGTTGCTATATTGAGTTGTGCGGGTTGTAGCCAACAAGAAGTTTTCTAAAATAATCAATCTAATCGCTTTCACCATATGCTCTCACCTTGCCCACATCAAGATCTTCATAATCAAAAGGTGTAAGGTTCATGCATTGTCCATTGTGAAATTGAAAAATCATGAAAATTATAGCCTGAAATGTTTTTGGATTTAATTGTGTAAACTTATTGTTTTTGCATCAATGTTTGGAATCACACTCCATGATCCATAGTCAAGATGCAGAAGGCAAACAAAGAGAATCGTGGAATGCGATCCAAGACGTTGATGGGAAAAAAATTTCACACAATCAAGTCTGAAAACATTTTAGGCTAATTTTATGGATTGCGGAAATCGTATGGCTTTATTATAATTTATATATAACAAATTAATAGTGCTACGGTGCTACCTTACAAAACCATACATATACAATCCTTAGGGTAAGGGCATATATGAGACCGTTACGGCCATCACCATTCACCAAACTTTAGGGATTTATTTGATTCATATCTCTCATAATGGTAGTTGGCTTTAAGTGTTCCAGATCCATATGATTTGCTCCAAATTGTGTGATGTCCCCTTATAGATTTATCTTTAATTTGTCTTTTAATCTCATAAATTAGGATATACAAATAAGCCAAAAATCATAAATTCCAATGATAAACTTTAATGTGATTAAGAGTAATCTTCAAGGCTATTATTGACTTGAATTATTAGACTCTATATGTCTTGTTAACAACTAATGAAATGTTGATAGAAATGAGCCACAATCTGCTAAAAGTGCTGATAGGCGATCTGCAATTTTAATTGTTTAAAGAATGCAAATAGACACCATAATATGGGTGTGATCTCTGACTTGTCTATCCAATTACATGCACTTGAATGTGGCCCAGATGATGTCTATTCATCAATCGCGGTTTCTGATCTTTAACCTTCAATTTATGCAATTTACTCTTGGGCTGGGTGTCTGAATTATTCCACTTGGTACGCAGCCTGATTTAGAGTATTATATGCTCCCTTGGAGCAATCCTTATCTGTAGTAAACTGAATTAATTTCCAAACATAATCGATGCTTTTCTGCTCCCTATTTCTTGATATCTTTATATCCTTGATGTCAATTTGGATGGTCATTTTTCTCTAGGGAAATGACGCTAATTTAGAGAGACATGTCTTTTAATTGAGCGCCACCCTTCATCTTCATAAAATAAGTCGATGCAACCTTTAATTTATTTAACACATGTTATTCCTTAAGTAAAGATTAGTTTAGAGTTGTTAACTGATTACTTCTGCGTTGTTTGACTTGAGCATTATTAGTAGATACTAATTCTCCTTTGCTTCTATTTTTATTAATATGCTGTTCATTACATGAAATTGATTGGCTACTTTTCCTCTATCCTTCATTCAGCGATTAGAACGTTTGTTTTTCTCATGTTGACCCATAGTTTGCCATCTATTTCTGCTACATGGACAGGGTTATGACAACTTGATTCCTATTCTCCAAACAAACTCTTCCTTTAGTTGTCTTGGATTGGCCCCTATTTATATCTTTGTGAGAATAGGTCACCCACCACGTAAGAGTAGCATGCCAACATGGTGAGCCACAATGAAGGAGAGGGTAAATCCATTGTTGAACTAGGCTAGTTGATGTTTTCTTCTATCTTTTTTGTTTTAATAATTATTTAAATACTACAAGATTCGGCCAAGGCATAGCCCTACCACCCCAAGGAGTATCTCCACTCCTAACCCCACTCTTGTTTGGTTCAACAATGAGACCCAAGATCATAGACACGAGATCAATGACCTCAACATAAGTCTTTGTAGCCTAGGCTTACAATCAACTTACATACATTCATTCACTAAACAAAACACAAAGACATTAATTCATAGCTCAAAACGACAATTTTTGTAGTGTAAGTCTAGCATCAACTCGCATTGCAAATTATGTACTTAAAGGCACTTATTTATAAGCTCAACAAAGGTAGTTTTTAAGGATCAAATAATAAAATAATCTCAATAAGCCTCAGTTTAAAGCAGCCCTATCTCTATCCTTTACAATGAGGAAATAAATCACTCAAACAGGCTTTTTTTCACTTTTAACTCTGTTTTCACCTTAATGTAGGCCCACTAAGCTAAGGTATGGCTATGATTCACTAATTTTTGCTTTAAAACACTTGACTTGCCATTGAAAATCTAAAGTTGCCAATTGAAGAATATGGGAAGGTTTATATATGGCATTGCCACCTCAGATGATGAGTAACATAAGTTGTCTTGTTTCTCATTCTTGTAAGTTTCATGTGGTAGTGCCACTCAAAAAGTGTGAAATTTCAATGTTTTAATTGGCTTTTACTTGAGTTATGTTTTTAGACTATGTTCATCACCTTTTTTGTACTTTTATAATAATTCCCCTTTAACACATTTTACCCAAGTTATGGCTCTGAAATAGTGTGATTTTTCTTTTTTTTCTTTTACCTACATGCCTATCGCAATCTCACAACATCCCCACCAACTCTTTGTCATGCGTTTCTATTGGCATGGGCACCTAAAAAGTGTGACAGTTTCTTTTCAGTTAACATGTTGGTTGTACTTTTCATATGACATTGCCACTCCACTGTTGCAATTTTTTTCATCACTCACCACTAAAAGTTGCCATTTTGGCACAACCACATAATATGCTTGGTCATGTTTTCTTACTAGCTTTACCACCTTGATTAGACTTTTAGATTGGCATTGCCATTAATAAAGTGCAACTTTCACTTAGTTTCGATGAATTCCCTCCTCCATGCACTTTTTGAAATATTCCGAGCCAATTTTTTTTGTTTTTTTCAAATAACAGATTACAAAGCAGTGCACCCGTTAAGGTTAGAGAAAGAAACCAAAACGTGCAAGAAAGCAACTCTAACCAGAATGGCGCCGATGATGGCGAGCATTGGTCAGAGGATCTAAAACAGACTGCTTATGCTGGAAAAGGAACTCGACGCCAAGTATGTGCTACCCAATCCAATGCGGAGTGAGGGGCGACCATATGACGGAGTGAATACAAAACAATGCTTGAAATGAAAGTGCTGAAAGCTGAAACTACTCAACACCCAGAATGTGCTTGCTCCCCCAGAATGGGAAGTAGCTACCATAGGACGGAGTTACAACTAATTCACTAGTATCGAAAGCAAGAACGGAAATTACAATTAATGACAAAGCAATATTAAAGAATGCTGGTCAGTACTACTGCCAGATTACAATAAATAACTATTGCCTGCAATGTCAATATATTAGACACTTTCCAGATAGAATACTCATCGTTATTTCTGTTACAATCTCAAAGGAAAACACACTGCCAATTACAAATCAGAATGATGCAGATTGTTAAGACTGTCACAAACAGATCTGCACTTTAAACATATGATCAGCAGCTTACAAAATGGAAGAATTGCTCATAATTCCCTCAATACACATCCGATTTATCTACCATAAAATGCAATGCACCTTGAGAACCTAGGCGACCAAGATTGAACCCCTAAACTGAGCAAAATGCAACAATTTCAATGTGCACGAATTCCAAGACAGCACCAAATGGTACAGCCCAGCTGAGAAGTTCGATTTGACTTTAAAAAATAAATACTCAACACTAAAATCTGAGATTTGAGACAAAGAATCGCCTCCCCTAAACAATGATAAAAATGCAATACCCAGAACTATCTTTTTTGTCTTTTTTGAGATATGATCAAAACATGAAATCTGCTGTCACAAAATGATGCTAAAAGCTGAAACACTAAAATGCTAAACAGATATCTAGAGACTTGAAATGCAGATTACAATGCCCAATATTCAATAACTCACAAACTAAACTAAGAATCACCACTTGATGTTGTCTTGCAAACACGAAGCGATGCCGAGCTAGGAGGCCTTCATTCCTCGAAGCGATTCCAGAGCCAATCCGGCAGCATAACAGTATAGTCGTCCAAAGATCCCCAAATGATGCACAAGACTTCCTTTTTATAAGCTTCGTTTGACTTTACGAAACCCTAAAATCCAACTCAAAGTTCAAACCCTAATCTCTTCCTTCAATATGGCGTCCTTTTCACCTTTAGCTCAATAATCATATTTAATTAAAACATCACCTTGATAAGTGCGCCCAATTTAATTTGCTTGACTTTGGAGAACTCAACAAATATTAAATATAATCTTTATGAAGGTGCCACCCTTTGAGTCCACCTTTTAAAATAACCTTAAGTCATTCGACTAGGCCAAGGTGATAAATAACATTTTAATTATAATGTTATTTTAAGTGAAATGAGCTCATCTTCCTAGAACTGCATTCTGAAGTCCAAAACTGAATACGCCACTTGAGTCAACTGAAGGGGAAAGTCAATTGCCTGATACCATCCTGAATACTGCCAAAAATAGAATTTACTAAAAATAGTAAATTCCAAAAAGTGCTCTGAATGCCGAGATGAACATACCGCTGCGAAGCCCTCTGAAAACCCAGAAGGAATCCGCCATTGAATCCACCATCTCTGAGCCAAGACCTCCTCAAAACTAGGAAACCCTAATTTTACCTTCCGACTAGCCTTCGGGTTCCCAAAGAAAGGTTAACGGTCACTGGAAATGTCATGCTTGAGAAGGGGACATTACAGTCCGCCCTCCCCAAGATTGCTTGCCCTCAAGCAATCGCAAACTAGGATGCTGCAATATCTCATCACTTTCCCAAGTTGCATCCTCCAAAGGCAGGTTCTTCCACTTTACCAAACATTCTCTGATAGTCCTATTCCTCAAGGAACGTTCTCTGACATCAAGTATCTCCTCGGGAACTAGAACCAACTGTCCTTCTTCATCCAACGGTGGCAACTGTGAAGAAGCAACCACATTGTGTCCAAGTGCCTTCTTGAGGCGAGACACGTGGAAGACGTTATGCACTCTGCTATCTGAAGGTAGCTCTAATTCATAAGCTACTGCCCCAACCTTTCTGATGACCCTAAATGGCCCATAGAAGCGAGGTTTGAGCTTCTCAGCTCCACTCTTCTTGAGAGTAGACTGTCTATAAGGTTGTAAACGGAGATAGACCATATCCCCAACCTCAAAAGAACGCTCTACCCGCCTCTGATCAGCATACAACTTCTGCTGATTTTGTGCAATCTGCAAATTATCCTTCAAGGATCTCATTATGTCTTGACTATGCTGCAACAAATCCTTGGCTAAAGGTGCTTTGCTGTCACCAAACACCAAATCTGCAAAGCTGGGTGCTTCATACCCATAAAGTGCCAAGAAAGGAGACATTTTGATTGACATATGAAAAGTAGAGTTGTAGCAGTACTCGCCTATATGCAGCCACTTAACCCAAGCTTTCTGCTGTTCTGACACATAATTTCTCAAGTAGCCTTCCAACCACTTGTTCACCACTTCTGTCTGCCCATCAGTTTGGGGGTGATAACTCGTGCTTGGAGTGAGCACAGTACCACTCATTCTGAAAACTTCTTGCCAAAAGTACTTAGGAACTTGCTGTCCCTATCACTTACAATATTCTTTGGCAACCCATGAAGCCTAAACACTTCTCGAAAAAACAAATCTGCAACTTGGGCTGCAGAAAAAGTGCTGGTAATGGCAAAGAAATGAGCAAACTTGGTTAATCTGTCAACTACCACGTAAATGCAATCCTTCCCTTGGGCCTTGGGCAACCCAGTGATGAAATCCATTGAAATGCTTTCCCATTTTTGATTGGGAATTGGAAGTGGTTGCAGCAAACCGGCTGGCAATGTATGCTCATTTTTATTTGCTTGACAAACAGGACATTCCTGAATGTAGCGTTGGACCTCTCTCTTCAACCCTTTCCAAGAAAACCTTTCTCGGATCTGCCTATAGGTCTTGAAAAAACCTTGGTGACCAGCAACTGGAATGTCATGAAAATTCAAAAGAATCTTCTTCTTGAGCTTAGAATCAGCCACCAGAAAGATTCTTCCCTTATACTGAATCAATCCCTCAACCACCTGGTACTTTTCATCATGGAAAGTACCTTCCAGAATGCTGGTTGCAAACTGATTTTTGGCATAATCAGCAAGCAACATGTCTCTCCAATCTGCAGTAAGCTCACACAATGAGCTAAGATGAGGCCTTCTGGAGAGAGCATCGGCCACGACATTATTTTTTCCTTTGACATATTCAATGTCAAAGTCGTAAGCTTGAAGCTTACTAACCCATTTCTGTTGCCTCTCATTTAAATCCTTCTGGTGCATAAAATGCTTGAGGCTATTGTGGTCAGTCTTAACCACGAATTTGTTCCCCACCAAGTACTGCCTGAACTTGGCTAATGCATGCATAATAGCAAGCATTTCCTTATCATAGATTATGTCCTCTCCACACCCCGTAACTTTCTACTTTCAAACACGATAGGGTGTTTGTCTTGCATCAGGACAGCCCCCACTCCTTCACCTGAAGCATCACATTGCAGCTCGAATGGCTTGGAGAAATCCGGGATAGCCAAGACTGGACACGAACTCATGATCTTCTTGAATTTATCAAAAACAATTTGAGCCTTTTCTGACCAAGCAAAGGCTCCCTTTTTGGTGAGATCAGTAAGGGGAGCAGCATTCTGTGAATACCCCTTTACGAATCTCCGATAAAAACCACAAAGACCCAAAAAACCTTTCAACTGGGTCAAGCTCTCAGGAGGTGGCCAATCAACTACTGCTTTGATTTTTTCCGGATCCACCTTTACTCCCTCAGCACTGATTATGTGGCCAAGGTACAGTAACTCCACCATTCCAAATTCACATTTGGAAGCTTTGGCAAATAAGCTCTCAGATTCCATGATACTAAGCACTTCCTCCAAGTGCTTGAGGTGATCCTCCCAAGTCTTGCTGTAGATCAGAATATCATCAAAAAATATCAGCACAAACCTTCGTAACTGATTCTGAAAGACACGGTTCATGCAAGACTGAAAGGTAGCCGGAGCGTTAGTCAACCCAAATGGCATGACTAAGAATTCAAAATGTCCATAGTGACATCTGAAAGCTGTCTTTTCCACATCTGATCCCCTCATTCGTATCTGATGGTAACCCGACCTCAGATCAATCTTCGAAAAGAACTTAGCCCCATGTAGCTCATCAATGAGCTCATCTATCCTGGGAATGGGGTATCTATTTTTGATGGTGCTTTGGTTCAAAGCACGATAGTCCACGCACATGCGCATGGTACCATCCTTCTTTTTCACAAGAACCACTGCAGATGCAAAAGGGCTCTTGCTTGGGCGTATGAAACCCATCTCCAAAAGTTCCCGAATATTCTTCTCGATCTCATCCTTTTGTCTCTTCGGATACCGATATGGAGTTGTGATCACCGGTTTAGCTCCTTCCTTGAGCTCTATGATGTGTTCTGAACCTCGATCAGGAGGAGGTCCAGGAGGTAAATCAGCAAACACTTTACTCTTCTTGGTGAGTAAAGACTGAATATCTGGAGGATGCTCTATTTTCGTTTCAGCTGGACTAGCTGGAAGAATCATGCACTCCGCAGCCCACTCCACTTGATCATGACGTATCAACTTGCCATCCTCTTGAATGACACAATCCGAGGGCCACCATTTGACATTCCTCTCAACACCACCTTCTTTCCATCGGATTGAAACTTCAACTCCATAGTTTGCAGATTTAGAGAGATCTCTCCAAGAGATCGCAGCCATTGAATGCCAAGGACAGCATCCGTATCTCCAATATTGACCACGTAGAAGTCATCCTTGACTTCGTAATTGCCCAATTGCATTGACATGTTTGGAATCCTCTTGGTGCATGAGATGTGAAACCCATCCGCAACCATAACTCTGAACCCTTCAAAGTCTTCTGTTTGCAATCCTTTCTTTGCCACCACAACTTCGTCTATGAAGTTATGTGTTGCACCAGTGTCAATTAAAGCAACAATACGTTGCCCTTTGATCATCCCACGAACTTTAAAGGACTCATTCTTTTGGAAGCTCGAAAGTTGAGCCAATGTACCACCACTTTCTTTTTCACCTTCAGACTCTTCTGGAGTATTTTCTTCATCGCTGTCCTCAAAATCAGCTTGCTGATCAGAAAAATCAGAATTGCTTTCATCAGCTGTATAGAACTCAATTTGATGAATTTTAGCACCCTTTGGGCACACATGATCTTGGGACCATTTTTCCCGACAACGGAAACATAACCCCTTCCTTCGGAGTTCATTGATAGTCTCTGGATCCAACCTTGAGCCATGAGGTTTCTGTGGTTTAAACTCCTTATGGTGAGGCTTTTGATGAAACTTTTTCCCTCTATCCCCTTTGTGAAAGGCTGGTTTGGAATGGAATTTGGCTTTGGGAGCAGCCCATTCCATGTTTCTAGCTTTCTTCATTGCTTCTTGTAAGGACGGTGGATCAAAAGCTTTGATCCAACCCTTGAGTGGTTCCATCAATCCTTCAGTGAATAGGATCACTAATCTTCTCTCTGTGATTCCAGTGACCATAACTGAAAGTCTTTGAAACTCAGCTATGTAGGCTTCACAGTGCCATACTGTCTCAACTGTGCCAACTCCCTGAAATGCACTTCTGGGTCCTTCTTCTCGAACCTCTCAATGAGTCTATTGGTGAACTCATCGTAGCTAGTGATAGACCCATGACCTAAGGTGACTAGGCCATGGTACCACCACTCATGCGCCACCCCATCTAGGTGTAGCGTAGCGAATCTAATCGCTTCTTCTTCAGCCATTGGCCTAAGAGCCAAGTAGTTGTCTAGTTTTTGTAACCAAGCTCGAGCAGAATTATTATCGCTTCCATCAAAATGGGCAAGCATAACCTTGTTGAGAGTTTGATTCCAGTCTCCTTGTGCTGGGGTTCTTCTTTGATCATAATTTCTCCCTTGGCCTCTATCCTTCCTTCTATACTCCATGTAATCATTGAAAGACATGTCAAATTTTACCTCATCAGGAAGGGTGTCATACTCCGTACGGCCTATCCTCACCCTCTCCAAAGACGGAACATTTTCTTCGGGGTCAAGCTGTGGGTTAGCTGGTGCCAAAAACGTGGGTTTGAATGGTCTAGCAGAAATGTAAGTGTTGCTCCCTGAAGGCTGGGCAACATGACCATTGTGCTGGTTGGAAGCACTGTGCTCCCCGGCATGCCCTGTATTGTTTTGTGGAGTATTGGGACCCAATCTCCCCAACATAAGAGAAAACATATCCAACAAAGCATCCATCTTCTTATCGAGTCCTTGACCTAGATTGGCTGAATTGTCTATACCTTTCCCATTTTCACCTCTGTTGCCAGAACTTCTTTCATTATCCCCCATTTCTGTTTCTTGTGAAGGCTCCCAATTAGCCCTCAAAATCTCTGAAGCTGTGTGACCTTCTGGGGCTTGATGCAACTGTGTCTGAACTGTACCTCTTGTATACTCTTGCCAAATACCTTTGTTCTCTGTCACTCATAGAAGGCTGATTTCACAGGATGGCAGGATGCGTGGCTCTGATACCACAGAAATATTCCGAGCCAAATTTTTTTTTTTTTTCAAATAACAGATTACAAAGCAGTGCACCCGTTAAGGTTAGAGAAAGAAACCAAAACGTGCAAGAAACAACTCTAACTAGAATGGCGCCGATGATGGCGAGCATTGGTCAGAGGATCTAAAACAGACTGCTTATGCTGGAAAAGGAACTCGACGCCAAGTATGTGCTACCCAATCCAATGCGGAGTGAGGGGCGACCATATGACGGAGTGAATACAAAACAATGCTTGAAATGAAAGTGCTGAAAGCTGAAACTACTCAACACCCAGAATGTGCTTGCTCCCCCAGAATGGGAAGTAGCTACCATAGGGCGGAGTTACAACTAATTCACTAGTATAGAAAGCAAGAACGGAAATTACAATTAATGACAAAGCAATATTAAAGAATGCTGGTCAGTACTACTGCCAGATTACAATAAATAACTATTGCCTGCAATGTCAATATATTAGACTCTTTCCAGATAGAATACTCATCGTTATTTCTGTTACAATCTCAAAGGAAAACACACTGCCAATTACAAATCAGAATGATGCAGATTGTTAAGACTGTCACAAACAGATCTGCACTTTAAACATATGATCAGCAGCTTACAAAATGGAAGAATTGCTCATAACTCCCTCAATACACATCCGATTTATCTACCATAAAATGCAATGCACCTTGAGAACCTAGGCGACCAAGATTGAACCCCTAAACTGAGCAAAATGCAACAATTTCAATGTGCACGAATTCCAAGACAGCACCAAATGGTACGGCCCAGCTGAGAAGTTCGATTTGACTTTAAAAAATAAATACTCAACACTAAAATCTGAGATTTGAGACAAAGAATCGCCTCCCCTAAACAATGATAAAAATGCAATTCCCAGAACTATCTTTTTTGTCTTTTTTGAGATATGATCAAAACATGAAATCTGCTGTCACAAAATGATGCTAAAAGCTGAAACACTAAAATGCTAAACAGATATCTAGAGACTTGAAATGCAGATTAAAATGCCCAATATTCAATAACTCACAAACTAAACTAAGAATCACCACTTGATGTTGTCTTGCAAACATGAAGCGATGCCGAGCTAGGAGGCCTTCATTCCTCGAAGCGATTCCAGAGCCAATCCGGCAGCATAACAGTATAGTCGTCCAAAGATCCCCAAATGATGCACAAGACTTCCTTTTTATAAGCTTCGTTTGACTTTACGAAACCCTAAAATCCAACTCAAAGTTCAAACCCTAATCTCTTCCTTCAATATGGCGTCCTTTTCACCTTTAGCTCAATAATCATATTTAATTAAAACATCACCTTGATAAGTGCGCCCAATTTAATTTGCTTGACTTTGGAGAACTCAACAAATATTAAATATAATCTTTATGAAGGCGCCACCCTTTGAGTCCACCTTTTAAAATAACCTTAAGTCATTCGACTAGGCCAAGGTGATAAATAACATTTTAATTATAATGTTATTTTAAGTGAAATGAGCTCGTCTTCCTAGAACTGCATTCTGAAGTCCAAAACTGAATACGCCACTTGAGTCAACTGAAGGGGAAAGTCAATTGCCTGATACCATCCTGAATACTGCCAAAAATAGAATTTACTAAAAATAGTAAATTCCAAAAAGTGCTCTGAATTCCGAGATGAACATACCGCTGCGAAGCCCTCTGAAAACCCAGAAGGAATCCGCTATTGAATCCACCATCTCTGAGCCAAGACCTCCTCAAAACTAGGAAACCCTAATTTTACCTTCCGACTAGCCTTCGAGTTCCCAAAGAAAGGCTAACGGTCACTGGAAATGTCATGCTTGAGAAGGGGACATTACACTTTTGCAACACCTCTGCCACCTTTGTCAGAGTTTTAAACTTGCATTGCTAAGCCAAAGTTGTGCCATATCTCACTACCTTCCCTTAACTCCTTTTTATTGGTGGAACTTGCACTTGTCTTTAGTAGCTTTTGACATTTGATGCAATTTTAGATGAGGTTTTCCATTTGACACACCCTTTCCTTATGGTACTGCCATTCAAATTGTGTGCCAACACTAAGACTTGTCCTTGCTTTACCTTATGTCAATGTGTCACTTGAATGTAGTCCTAGAAAAAATTTCTTAGCTATTTGTTGATCTTTGATAATTTTAGGCCAAGCCTGTAATGTCCCTTGTAGGTTTACTTTAAATTTTGTTTCCAATCTTAAGATTTCAAAATATGCCATAGAACCAATGCTTTGAAAAAAGGGGGTAAAAATGGTTATATATCTCTGCTATGCACTTCAATTTACTTAAAGAACAATTATAATTTCTGATTACTAATTATGGGACACATATATATTAATAGGAGTGGATATTCTGTCAGTAATAATGATGCCAAATTTCTGATATGGATTCTGAAATTCTATTTCAAATAGTGAAGTCTGAATTGACTATTAATTTACAAATGGAAAATTGACAAGATGATATGGTCATTGTTTCTGATTTATATCTTCAAGATCATGCGATTGAATGTGTCATAGACTGTTGCCTCAATATGATTATTGTCCCTGATTAAATCCTTATATTCATGTGATTTATACTTGGAGTTGTATCTGAATATTGCTGATTGTTCATGCGTCCATCACTTGGCTGATCATAGGCTCTAAAGAGCACTGCAGATCTGAGTTTAGAGATATGAATTTGCTACTCATCAATATCTCTTGCATGATCTACGAACCTCCTCATATAGCATTTGAGTGGGCCTGATGTGATGAGTTGTATCTTCTCCTACATGTCTCTTACAACTTAATTAATCACATCCTTACCACTAATTAACTAATGCTTTGATTGACTTAATTGCTTTTACCTCTAACAATGATAATCTTAATGTTCAACGAATGTGCTTTGTGTGATTTCTTTAGAAATCGAACGGGTTATTACAGTCTCAGAAAATGATGGCTCATGGATATGTATGTAATTTATTCCAAATATTTATAGAGAGATATATCGCGCTATCCACTTCCAATTGAATGTGAATACTCTCATAGCACTCCAGCTGAATAATTCCAAATTTGTTATAAGTAAGGCGATGTGGCAAAGTTGACCTTTCAATCCCCATCAGCATGCACAATCCAGGGCTTTTTGTCATACAGTCTCGATAATATTAATCCTCCGATGAAAACTACAGTTTGTAACAATGGCCACGACCTATAAATATTGGCAAAAACATAACCAACCCCTCACTTCAATCGTAGAGATCTTGGCTGCGATATATTATCAACACTGAGATGGCAAGCAAATGGGGACCCCCTAATTTTTGCTTCGTCTCGAACTTTTGGCTTGATTTTAGTTAGTTTTCCTGTTGTCTCTCTCTCTCTTTCTGTCCCTTTTTTGCTGTCTGTCTTTCGGGGTGTGCCTGCCTGATGTGGGATTTTGGCCAAGTCGGTAAAATTAGGGTTTCAACTTTCCAACCAGTTTGTGGTCAAGCGAGGTGAATAAATTGAAAATTGAGACTAACATTGATGTCAGTGTGCTTTCAGCAAGTTTACACTGAAGTTTCATCAGATTCTGGCAACTTACTATTTTTAGCAAGTGTCCAATTCAGGATATTCCTTCAGCATTCTTGAAATTCCGACAGTCACGCCACATCCATAACATATCAAGCTGCTCACGGGCAAAATTTGAGCTGAAACCAACCACTTACTATTTTTTGCAGTTCAGCTTCCGGAGCAAATTTCAGGGTTTATATGAAGAGTTTTTCAATGCATGTCTGAGGATTCCTTCTGGGTTTTCAGAGACCTTCGCAACGATATAACATGCAAAGTGAGATAACGACTTTCAGAATTTAGCCTTCAGAGGCTATTTTTAGGGTTTGCATGTCAGGGTTTTCTTTGCATGTCAGGTGATTCTTTGTGGGTTTTTCGAGACCTCGCAGTGGTGTGACATGCAAAGCGGGATAATCACTTCTTCACAACTTGCTATTTTTAGCGGGTGCACTCTAGTAGCCACCTCCCAGCACTTCAGAATCACGAGTTGATCGCAATGCAACAAAAGGAGAACAAACGGAGATCGTTTGATATGCATGCAAGATGAATTAGGGTTTCCAGCTTCGAGACCCAAAAGGAAGGGTAAAAAGTCAGAATTTTCGAAAACCGGTGTATACCACCGCGATCAGCATCTTCCAAGCTATCCGTTGAGAAAATTTGAAGGCAAACGGAGCACTTACTATTTATAGTAAGTCATTTCAGAAACGGGCTAAAAATAGAAAGTCAGCAGTAGGCGCCGATGTCAGCAAGCAAGTCACGTGGTGAGGAGCACGTCATTCGAATTTCAAATCAAACGGAGTTGTGGAGTTATCAGAAACAAGCAGTTACTATAAATAGCAAGCCACCTCCAGAAATGTGCCATAAATTGCAGGTCAGCACGAGGCGTCAGTATGAACAAGTCAAACAGCTGATAAAGATCCCATGGCGCGAATTTCAAGGCGAACGGAGTTGCAGAGATTCGAAAATCAAGCACTTACTATTTTTAGCAGGCATGTGCAAAAGAATTAGGGTTTCCTAAAATCAAGGGCGAAACACGACAGCCAAGTAGAAGCAGCGTCCAGTCACGATCAATGCCCTTCAGGCAATCGGCACGCAAAATTTGAAGGCTTTCTGAGCAATTGCTATTTTAGCAAGTTGCTAAAAATAGCAGGTAGAGACAAGCATCAAACACTGGCAGCTTAACCACATCCCGGGGTGCGAAACAAAGCAAAATCCAGCCTTTTTGGAGCTTGAAATTAGCTTGAAGTGCAAAGTTGACAAACTTTCTAAAAATAGCAAATCAGGGTTAGCATGATCGAGTTGCTCTAAATTTGACAAATAGCATAAAATTCACTGAAGTTGATAAATTTTCAAGTCTAGCCAGTGAAAAACGCCTTTAAAAGCTGAAGGTTGATGAAAATTTTCTAAACATCTTGAATACGCCCTCGAGGTTGAAGATGAGGTCTAAAAAATTTTTTAAGTCCTTCAAATTTGAGGCTCCATGGGTAAAATGCGCCCTTGACTTGGAGGAGGCCACGAAGAAATTTTTCTAAGTGTAAAAGTTGGAAGCTCAAGTCCCCATTTGCGCCTAAGGAGAAGAAGAAACTTAAAAATCTTCAAGTGTTTCAAATTTGAAGAAGAGGCCTTCATATGCGCCCAAACTTGAGAAGGAGCTTAAAATGTTCTAAATGTTGTAATTTGAAAGCTCTGGGCTCAAAATGCGCGTAAGGAGAGGGAGAAGTGGTTGAAATTATTCTAAGTCTTTCAAACTTGAAGCTGGACCCCCTAAATGCGCCTTCACTTAGAGATGGATGAGAAAGTTGGTCAAACTTGAAGCAAGCTCCTTTAGATGCGCCTTACCTTGCATGGATACATGGAAATTTTTCTAAGTACTTCAAACTAGAAGTTCTACCTCTTAAATGCGCCCTTGCAGTTGAAGATTACTAAAAAAAAAAAATATTCTAAGTTTTCAAGATTTGAAGCTTGACACTCAAAATGCGCCCAAGTGCCAAGGGGTAGCTTGAAAACTTCTAAGGCAAGTTAAAATGAAAGTTCAAGGGCTGAAATGCGCCCAACTTGGAGAGTAAAATTTTATCAAGTGTTCAAAATTTAGAGCCCCCTCCTATATGCGCCTGAACTTGCCTGTGAAAGCTTTGAAAATGCTAAGTGCTGAAACTAGAAGTAGCCCCTTCCATGTGCGCCTAGGATGAAGATGCCATGGAGAAAATATTCTAAGTAGTTGAAATCTAAAGCTCCACCTTCCATTTGCACCCCAGCTTCAAGAAAGAGATGGAAAATTCTCTAAGTGGTTGAAAGTGAAAGTATAGGGGATGAAATACACCCCACCTTGCCAAGGTAGTATGCCAGCTAAAAGTGTTCTAAAGTGTTGAAAATTGGAAGTGAAGGGCTTATTTGCGCTCAAGCTGGAGGATGAAGTCAGAAATGTTTCTAAGGCATTGGAACTAGAAGTTCATGTTGTCAGGGGCGCCTTAGCCCAAGGAGGGATGTTGAAGGGAAAGTTAAATTTTTCTAAGTGTTTAAATTGAAACCTTAGGGGTCCAAATGCGCCTTGCTTTGCATGGGGAACTTAGAGAAATATTTTAAGTATGGGTAATTGGAAGCTCCACCCTCCACATGTGCCTAAGTCATGGAGGTGAAGTTTGAAATTTTTCTAAGTGTCAAAACTTGAAGTAAGCCATGTGAAATGCGCCCAAACTTGAAAGAGGACTTAAAATTTTCTAAGGCGTAAAAAAATTTCACCTCTAGAGGGAAGTACGCCCAAGCTTGCTGAAGGATGAAGAAATTTGCTAAGGCATAGGTAAATTGACAGGAAAGAGTCAAAATGTGCCAACTTCATGAGATTGGAGAAAATTGTCAAGGCAGAGCAAAGAAATTTTCACAGGAATGAAGAATGGGTTTAAATTTATGAAAATTATTTTTCTAAGGTTTGAAAATCAAAAAAATTAAATGAACCCATTCGTTGTATACCCATGAATCTGACGAGTTCTGAAGAAAATTTTCTTCTCGGTATTTAAGATCTTCGACAAGGAGTTGATTTCAAAGTCTTCTGTACTCCGCCAAGGCCTTCAGGATGAAGAATTTAATCGGCACTTGAATTGTGAAATTTTCCTAAGGAAAATTTAAAATTTTCCAAGGCAAAAGGGATAAAATGTGTTAAAAATGCCTTGGCGGATGAATTTGAAAATGATCGCCTAGATGATTTTTGATCGAGTTCCTGATGAAAACATTTTGCTCGAGCCGGAGTTGGATGAAATATCAGAGTGAAGTATGCCCGAGCGAAATACAAGGTGGGAAGTTGAAATTTGGCTAAGGCATGAAGAATTTAAGGCAAAAGTTGTGCTGGAGGAAAATGATGAACCTTATCAGATGAAGAGATCACTCAAACCTCAAAGATCAGAGCATGAAAGTCAGGTAAGTAAGTTGAGTTTATATTATGAGGTGTTCTGATGCTCTTCTCCTTGCTTGTTTTGCAGGGTGAACACCGAGGCCATGACACGATGACTTGGAGTAATGAAGAAAATAGTCCAAGATGATAAATCATGAAGGAAGAAAAGTTGCGAAAAATGGCTAAGTGTTGAGACTTAGTATAACTCAAGTGACAAAGAAGAAGTTGAAGAACAACGTCAAGAAGAAGATCAAGAACAGTGTGAACGCGTTTCAAAGTTGGAATCTTCTAGAAGGATGATGGACATTAATGGCTCATTTATTACCCCTCCTCTTGGTGGCGGTTTTTAGGGTGAATCTTGTTTAGGGCTGAGGTGGCACAATCTGAGCCATCCAGCCAATTGTAATCTGAATCGTCCGTTGGACTTGGCCAGCTAGATAAAGGGGGAGTCCCCCTCATTTGTATCTCATTAGTTAGACACTAAGTTAGATAGTAGACATAGAGTAGAGGGACAACTTAGAAGTAGCTTAGTATAGATTGATAGTGTAGTTGAAGAAGGAAAGTTTTCCCTTTGAAAACTTTTGCAAGAAATTGTTGTGTAAAACTTTCATAATAAAAGATCTTTTCATTGATAGTGGAATTCGTCTTTGTTATGGATAGCTAGCGAGGTTTCTTCATCCCTTCTACTTCAAGTAGCATAGAGTAGCGTAATTTCATTTTTTTGCAAGTAGATGTTAGCTGTGGAATGTGGTGTTTGATCCAAGCAAGCTTCGCTTATCCATACCACTAGTGGGCTCACTGATGGTGTGTTCGCCTTGTGTGGTCAACTGGAAACGTTGTGAGCCTAACTTCAATCACAGTTTGAATGATGGTATGCGTCGTTGTGATGGTATCTTGATGTCAAGTGGTGGTTTGAACATCTCTAGTCATCTCCCCTGAAGATTGCACCGACTCTATAGAAGCTGTCCGATGCGAGGCAAAGCGAAGTTCGGTCGAAGTTTGCTGAAGTTGAGCCCCATATCCCACGCCTTAGAGTAGATTAGAATCTTCTTAACCTTATGCCATTTCAATTCAGTACTTTCTGGTTAGTATAGGAAAAATTGTGCTTCATAGACAAACCTTTCGAGCATTTGAATTCCTTTCTCCGCTGTTGAACAATTCCGTAAGTCCCCTTGAAATACTAGCAAATCACATTGAGCCAATTGATACTATTCGCATTAAAAGAACCTTGGAGTTGAACGCACGAACTCTCTCGCAATCTTAGCGTGCTGGATACTTTGATCAAGAGAGAATAGGGTAGCCGTTGGCGACTTTATTCTGTGTTGGTGCGGTCACGAAAAACACATCAACAGTAACAATGGCCACGACCTATAAATATTGGCAAAAACATAACCAACCCCTCACTTCAATCGTAGAGATCTTGGCTGCGATATATTATCAACACTAAGATGGCAAGCAAGAGCAAAATCAGCCCGTCTAAGAATATATGAGGCATTTGAGAACCATCGACAACAAATAGGTCAGTTATAGAATAACCCCGATCATCTTGCTAATGAAAGTAGGAATCGCCAGGAATAATAACGAATGCCAAGAATGGTAAACAATTGCCAAGAATAAACATCAGACGCAGAAAGCAACCACAAGGAATATATCAGTTGAATGCAATGCAATATGAAATATTTATAAACCTAGCAATAATATGAGACGCCAATGATAATGATTTTCATCGCTGATAGTACTTATGTGGATGCTAGTATAATATGAATTGCCCAAACTAGAGCAAGTATGAGATGGTCAATCAAGCACATATAATCACTCCTGAATACATATTTGCTACCAAAAAGATAGAATATTTACTCTATATAATCGATCAGGCTGGTTAATATAATCGTTCGATCTAGAAACTCGACTCTGCAATTTTGTCACCGAAGGAAACTCACAAAATTGCAAAATCTCCAATGGCTAGGGTGGATTCGTTTCACCACCGAAACCCTTGAACCCTCAAACCTGAAAGCCCTTAGCCAAAATAAAATAAATAAATTCCAATCATGATTAATGCCTTCCCGAATGCTCCTCATGTATTCTCCCAAGAGATAATATCCAAAATGGGACATTGCAAGTCCTCCCGCCCAAGATTGCTTGCCCTCAAGCAATCCAGCCCCAGGATCCCATATCAACCAAGGCGGTCTGTACAAATTTTTGTTGTGATCACAAAACTGCAACTTGCCTATAAATATTATTTCTTTATGTTTCCTAACAATAAAGTGAATGATCCTCTATATAAATTTGGCAAACTCGCCATCAAGGACCTTATCCAGCATCCGTTGCACAACTCTGATATAATCATTATCATGCCAAGAGTTGTTGGGCAACTTAACGTGACCCTTGTGGAGTCGAGTACCAACTACACCAATCCTTAGATCCCAAATCCTATGTTCAACTCCAATCTCCTTACTGAAATCAAAAAGACCCCCACTATCCAACTCAAAGAGTGGATTGGAAAATGTTAGATGAGTACTCACCCCAAGCAATGGGTTATCAATCAATTGAAGATTATCATCACCCTCAACCCAATCTTCAAACTCCTCATGAATGCAATCAAGTTCTTCCCCTACTTGTTTGATCACAATGGCCCTTTCCTATTTTCTCCAACAACCAAAATCTAGTAGTCTGCTTCTGGAAGAGACATTTGAACATTCTTCAAGGAATCCTTGGTTTCTCAATGCTCTGTGGTGACCTTTTCACACATCGCCCCATTCAAAATGGGGACCCCCTAATTTTTGCTCCATTCTGGTCTTTTGGCTTTGGTTTTGTCTCTCTCTCTTTTTGTCTCTTTCTGTTGTCTGCTTTTCGGGGATGTGCCCATCTGTGAGCCTAAACGTGAAATTTTGGCCAAGTTTGAGAATTAGGGTTTGCACTTTTCTGGTCAATCTGAGATCAAATGAAGTGAATAAATTGAAAACTGAGACTAACGTTGTTGTCAGCATGCTTCCAGCAGCTCCTCAGCAAAGTTTCATCAGATTCTGGCAACTTACTATTTTTAGTAAGTGTTCAATTCAGGGCGCTCTCTGAACACTTTTGGAGTTTTGATCATTACACTGCATCCAGAACATGTCAAGCTGCTCGTCTACAAGTTTTGAGCCAGAACGGACAACTGTCTATTTTTAGCAAGTTCAGCTTCCGGAGCAGATTTTAGGGTTTATATGCAAAGTTCTTCAATGCATGTCTGGAGATTCTTTCTGGGTTTTTTTAAACCTATGCAATGATATAACATGCAAAATGAGAGGATGACTTTCAGAATTCAGCCTTCAGAGGCTATTTTTAGGATTTGCATGTTGAGATTTTCTTTGCATGTCTGAAAATTCCTAGTGGGTTTTCCGAGGGCTTTGCAACAGTGTAACATGCAAACCGGGATCTTGACTTTTTCAGAAGCCGTCTTCCGAGGCTATTTTTAGGGTTTGCATGTTAGGGTTTTCAACGCATGTCAAGTGATTCTTTACGTGTTTTTCAAGAGCTACGCAGTGGTGTGACATGCAAAGCAAGATGATCAATTTTCAGGGACTTACTATTTTTAGCAGGTCCATTCCAGCAGCTGCCCAGCGCATCAAAATCACAAGCAGGGCGAAGTGCAACAGAAACGAATTCAAACGGAGGTTGTTTGATATACATGCAAGTCAAATTAGGGTTTCCAACTTCAGGACCCAAAATGAGGGGTAAAATGCCATAATTTTTGAAAACCGGTGTATCCCACTACGATCAGCATCTCTCAGGCTATCCACCGGTAAAATTTGAAGGCAAACGGAGCACTTACTATTTATAGTAAGGCGTTCCAGAAACAGGCTAAAAATAGTAAATCCGCAGTAGGCGCCATAGTGAACGGGCAAGTCATCCGATGAGGAGCACATCATTCAAATTTCAAGTCAAACGGAGTTGGGGAAGTGTCAGAATCAGGCAGTTGCTATAAATAGTAAACCACCTTCAAAAACATACTATTTTTAGCAGGTCAGCTCGAGATGGCAGTGTGAACACGCTAACAAGGTCATGAAGATCCAGTGTTTAAAATTTCAAATCAGTCCGAGCTTCAAAGATGTGAAAATCAAAGGACTTACTATATATAGTAAGGCGTGGAGAAGTGTTGACGTGGTTTTTGAGACCGCACCAACACAGAATAAAGTCTCCCAACGGATGCTCTATCCTCTCTTGAACAAAGTATTCAGCATGCTAAGATTGCGAGTAAGATCATGCTTTCAACTCCAAGGTTCCTTAAGTGCGAATAGACTCAGTTGGCTCAATGTGATATTGCTGGTATGTCAAGGGGACTTACACAATTGTTCGACAGCTGACAACAGACAGTAGACTAAGGGCTTTCACGTAATTCAAATGATTTGGCAGGTGAGCACAAGTTTCCTAATTCTAACCAGAAATGAACTGAATTTAAAGGGTGTAGGGATAAGAGTGTTCTAGTCTACTCTAGGGTGTGGGACATGGTGATCAATTCTCACAAGCTTCAACCAAGCTCCGTTTTGCCTCACTTCGGACAGCTTCCGCAGAACTGGTGCAATCTTCAGAGGAATCACTTAAGATGTTCAGATCACGATTTAGCATGAAGACACCATCACAACGACGCATGCCAACACATAAACCATAATCGAAGTTAAGCTTCACAAAGTTCCAGTTGACCACGCAAGGCGAACCCACCGTCAGCGAGCCCGCTAGTGGTATGGACAAACAAAGTCTTGTTCAAATCGAGCACCACATTCCACAATTGCTAAGTACTTGCATGAAATGAAATCTACTTTACTTTATGCTACTTCAAGATGCTACGTGAATTGGAAGGACGAAGAAGCCTCAACAACTATTCACAACAAAGAAGAATTCACCATCAATGAAAATTCTTTTATTATGAGAGCATACATGACAACTTCTTACAAAGTATCCAAAGGGAAGACTTTCCTTCCTTTTCAATCTACACTACTTTACTTTCTACTCTATCAACTTCTCTCTACTCCCCTAAGCTCTGCTTCTACTTCTAAATCTAATGAGATACAAATGAGGGGGACTCCCCCTTTTATAGTTTGCCAAGTCCAACGGATGGCTTAGATTACAATCGGCTGGATGGCGCAGATTGTGCCACCTCAGCCCTAAACAAGATTTGCCCTAAAAACCGCCACAAAGGAGAGTGGGATAATAAATGAGGCATTAATGTCCACCACCCTTCTAGAAGATTCCGTTTGTAGACGCGTTCACACTGTCCTTGATCTTCTTTCTTGACGTTGCTCTTAAACTTCTTCTTCGACACTTGAGTCATACTAAGTCTCAACACTTAGCCACCTTTTGCAATTTTTCTTCCTTCATGTGAAACTCGTAACTTTATCTTCCTCTGAAGGTTGAAATGTCATCTTGGATCACTTAAGTCACCATCGCTTGGTCTCGACGTTCCTCCTGCAAAACAAGCAAGGAGAAGAGTATTAGAACACTTCATAATATAAATCCATCCTACTTACCTGATTTTCACGCTCTAACTTCCAAGCATTCATCGCCTCCACTGGCCAACTTCACGTTTAAATTCTTCATGCCTTAGCCAATTTTCCAACCCATCTTGCATTCTGCCTGGCGCACTTCATTCTGATATTTCATCCAACTCAGGCTCGGGAAAAATCCTTTCGTCAGGAACTTGATCAAAAATCATCTAGGCGATCACCTTCAAATTCATCCACCAAGGCAAATTTTTATCTTGAAAACACATTTTATTCCTTGCCTTAGAAAATTTTCAAATTTCCCTTAGGAAAATTCATCAACTTGGTGCCCATTTGAAATCTTTATCACAAAAACCTCGGCAAGCTGTGGAAAACCTTAAAATCTATTCCTCATCGATAATCTTCAATACCCAGAAGAAAATTTCCTTCAGAGCGTGTCAAACTCATGGGTGCACAATGAACGGGTTCATCTAATTTTATTGAATTTTGCACCTTGGAAAAATAATTTTCAACAATTTATTTCATTTCTTCATCCCCGTGAACATCTTGTGTTGTTCTGACTTGAAAATATTTTTGTTGACCCTGTGCAGCTGGCATTCTCTGACTTCACCTCAGGCAATTCACTCGGGCTTCAGGAAAATTCATCACTTCACCAGACTTAGGCGTTTTCCTTAAGGGAGAAAATACTTCATGCCTTAGAAAAATTTTGAATCACTTAGCACTTTTGAAAATTTTATTTTATTTTTTTTTGCCTTGGAAAATTTTTTACTCAACTTCGATCATCTTGCCTGTGATGAGAATTTTATCAACTCACTTACCACAATTTTCTTTCAAGTGCCTGGAGTGCATGAAGAATATATTTTCAATTTCAACGCCTGGCATATTTCCCATCTTCACCTTAGCAATTTTTTTTACACACTTACCACCCTAGGCGCATTTCACACTTGAAAGGGATATCTACTTCCACGCCTTGCAATATTTTCTATTGAATTTCTAACACCTAGCATCAACTTTGTTTTCACCACGCCCTAGCAATTATCATCCTACCACCCTGGGCGCAAATGACACATGAAGGAGAATATTTTTCAAACGCCTGGCATATTTCATTTCACACTTCATGCATTTGGGCGCATTTTTTATGTCATGAGGGACATTTTAATTCTAACGCCACCCATATTGCCACCTTTCACCTTACTTGGGCGCACTTCACACATGGTGAAGGATTAACTTCAATGCTTGCCTTAAAATATTCTCTTATCCACCAACCTTGCATGGCGCATTCAGCACGTTGAGGAGGGAAGAATCTTTTTCAACGCCTTAGCCCTTTTTTTGTCCCCACATGCCATGATTTGGGCACATTCAAAGGAGAGAGAAGAAAGTCAGAAATTTCTTTTGTCTTCTTCTTAGTATACTTGGGCGCATTTGAGCATGTGTGAAGGACGAGTTTCTAACTTAGAAACTTTTTCATTTGCTTTGACTTGTTGACCACAACTTGGGCGCATTTCTCATGTAGAGGAGGATGAATTTCATACTTAGAAAAATTTTATGCATGTTATGCTTAGAAATGGGCGCATTTTACTATGTGAGGTGGATGAAGCCCTTTGACCCTTTGACTTTCTTGTTAACTCCTTGTTGAGTTTGGGCGCATTTGCAACTTGATGAAGGATGAAGTTTTCATGCCTTAGTTTATTTCTCATCAATCTCCTGTCATGAGGGCGCATTTTGCTATAGGAGCAGGATGAGCTTTTGCCTTAGAAAATTTTTCCATGCTCAACCTTGAGAGGAGGGCGCATTTTGCCTAGGCAGGTGGACGAGTTCCAGACTTAGAAATTTTTATGCTTCAAGGCCAAGATGGGCGCATTTTCAGGTAGCTGCAGGATATTTCTCGGACTTAGTCACTTTTTCAGATTTTCTCGCCCTCGCTAGCTTCTCCATGCCCTGCTATAAATAGTAAGCCCCTTGATTTTCACACTTCGGAAGCTCAGATTGCCATGAAATTTTGCACACTGGATCTTCATGACCCCATCATCCCGGTCACACTGCTACTCTAAGCTGACTTGCTAAAAATAGCATATTTCTGGAGGTGATTTGCTATTTATAGTAACCTCTCGTTTCTGGTAGCTCCACTACTCCGATTAACATGAAATTTGAATGAGGCGCTCCTCACCACGTGACCTACTGGCTGACATTGACGCATGCACCCGATTTACTATTTTTAGCCAGTTTCCAAATTGACTTACTATAAATAGTAAGTGCTCCGTTTGACTTGAAATTTTACCAGCAGATAGCCTGAAGGATGCTGATCGCGGTGGTTTACACTGGTTTTCGAAAATTCTGACCTTTTACGCCTCTTTTCAAGCTCCGAAGTTGGAAACCCTAATTTGCTCTGCATGCGTATCAAATAATCTCTGTTTGCTCTTGTTTCTGTGGCATTGCGATCAGCTCGTGATTCTGAACTGCTGGGAAGCGGCTGCCGGGACATACCTGCTAAAAATAGTAAGTTCCTTATTGAGTGGTTATCTCCGTTTGCATGTCACACCATCGCGAAGCTCTCGAAAAACCCATCAGGAATCATCCGACATGCAAAAGAAACCCTGACATACAAACCCTAAAAATAGCCTCGGAAGACTGAATTCTGAAAGTTGTCGTCTCGTTTTGCATGTTATATCATCGCGAAGGTCTCGAAAAACTTAGAAGGAATATGCCAACATGCAAAGAAAAACTCTGCATCTGAGCCCTGAAATTTGTCCCAGAAGCTGGACTGCTAAAAATAGTAAGTTATTTGTTTTCGCTCAAATTTTGCACGCGAGCAGCCTGATGTGCTCTGAATGCCGTGTGATTGTCGGAATCTCAAAAATGCTAACAGATTGCCTGCAATTTCACACTTACTAAAAATAGTAAGTACCCGGAATTTGATGAAGATCCGCTGAGAACCTGCTAGGAGCATGCTATCAACCATGTTAAGCTTTGTTTTCAATTTACTCACTTCGTTCGACCTCGGACTGACCAAGAAAGATGAAACCCTAATTTTCAGACTTGGCCAAATTTCACGTTTAGGCTCACCGACGGGAACATCCCCGAAAAGCAGACCTCAGAAAAGAGACATAGAGAGAGAGAGAGAGAGAGAAAAACCAAAGCCAAAAGACCAGAATGGAGCAAAAATTAGGGGTCCCCATCTTGAATGGGGCGATGTGTGAAAAGATCACAACAAGAAGCTGCTAGAAGGAAAGAAAAATGGCTAAGGCATGAAGATCATCCACCTCACCCCCTCAAATGCGCCCTCATCCTCAAATGATTGACAGATGATGAAATAAAAGCTAAGGCATGAAGTTTATCCTTCACCACCCTCAAAATGCACCCTCATCCTAAGCTAGAGAAGTAGAAGATTGTCTAAGTCTAGAACTTTGTCCACCTTGACCCCTCAAATGCGCCCTCTTCAAAGTGGAAGCTAAGAAAATTCTAAGGCAAGGCGTTTATCCTGCTGACCCCTCCAAATGTGCCCATGCTAAGTCTAGGATGAGATTGAGGTGAAAAGTTGTTAAGTGATGAAGAAGTCTAAGGCGTTGAAGTTATTCCCTCTCAATGTGCTAAATGTGCCAAGATGTAAGATGACACATAAAATAAAAAAATGACTAAGGCGCTTAGACTTAGGTCCACCTCAATATGTGAAATGAGCCCCAAAGATGTTGGAAATGGTGGCCTTCTAAATGAAAATATATAAGTGTTGATGGAAATTCCTCACTACAGGTGGAATGTGCCATGTGAAAGATAAATGGAGAAAATTTTCTAAGGAAAATTCCTCTTTGATGCCTAATACTGATGATATTGATTGAATATTTTTCCTAAGTGTAAATATTTAAATTTCACCTTCTAGGAAAAATACGCCCAGGCTTATAAGGTGATGAAATTTTCAGAGGCATGAATAAAATTGGCAATGGATGAGTTGGAAGATGCTAGCTTCGTGAGGATGATAAAAATATTTCAAGTCAGAGCAAGAAAATACGCCCAGAGATGAAGAATTGGAATAAATTTGATGGAAGAATTATTTTCTAAGGTTTAAAATTCAAAAATTAAATGTACCCCTTCGTTTGTAGACCCATTAATTCAACATGTTATTAAGGGAATTTTCTTCTGGGTATTGAAGATCTTCGACAAGTAATGGATTTTAAAGTCTTCTACACTTCGCCGAGGCTTTCAGGATAAAGATTTTAATCGGCACTTGAATAATGAATTTTCCTAAGGAAAATTTAAAAATTTTCTAAGGCAAAATGAATAAAATGTACTTTCAAAGATAAAATGCCTCAGATGATGAATTTGAAGTTGATTGCCTAGGTGATTTTAATCGAATCCTTCGTGAGACTAATCTTTCAGAGTCAGAGATGAATAAAAGTGAGTGTCAGAGCTTCAGCTAGTGAAGTAAATTTCTTAACAAGATGCAATTGAAGTTATAAAAATGAATTAAAATTGCTAAGTACGCCTTGAAGTGAATCCTTTGAAATTCTAGAAGGTCAAGATTTCAGACGCCAAATGACAAGTGTTGCAATTGTCAGAGGAGGGAAATTCAAATTCCTGCTGTGAAGTAGTGGAGATTTAATAAGCTGGCTAAAGATAGCTCCTTCTAGAATTCGACTTGGCTATATGAGTTGAAAGTTTATTCATTTTTCTCCATCAAGCTGGCAAGTTCGATTCTAGCTGAAGTTAGATTACAATACAAGCATTAAGAAGGATTGTTGAGGCTGAAACTTTGAAGAAGTGCAAATTTGAAAGAGTCTAAGTGTTGAAGTGAAGTTGGACGATTTTGCTAAGTAGAGAAGTTGCTGAAGCTTGCTCGAAACTTTCTAATGTTGAGAGTTTGAAATTGCTAGAGGAGAAGTTGAGATTTGCAGATGAAATATGATATTGCAGCTTCTCAATTTTAAAAGTTGAGTGGCAGCCCCAATGCTATTTCATGTTATTTTATTTTAAATTGCTGATGGTTGTTTGTTATTTTGTAGGATGGCTGAAGTAAGAACAACTGGCAGAGACAATAATGCTACATCCAGGAAAGCTATTATCAAGAAGCTAAGCAAGCCTTTCCTGTCGGAGTCGAAATTCACTTCAAAGTTGGGCAAGCTGGCTGACACAAATTTGGGTTCTTTCAACATGGAGGCCTTTAAAAGTCAAATGATGGGAGTTGGCAGTCACCGTCCTTCAATCACTTCGCACAATATTGTTCAAAGTGGATTATTTGCAGCTGTTGGTTTTCCGCTAGCTATTCACTGTCCAGAGCTAATGATGGAGTGTGCTAATTACTACGATCCTGATCACAGGTCCATTGTTTCACCTGATGGTAGATTGTTCGCCAACCTCACTCCTGCAGCTATCAGCGAAGCTTTGGGAATTCCATCACACGAGAGGATAATTTATAAGACAAGAGAGCGTGATGAGCGAATGTATGCTTCAACATTTGAAAGATGTGCTGATATGATCAACGCTCGCTGGATGAACAAGCCCAAGCTCTCTCGCACGAAGTTGCCGAAGCAAATAATTTCAGATGATTTGACGCAGTACTATGACCTGATCATGATCCTTAGTAGAGTTGGAGGCTACCCTCAAGCATTTATTTTTGAACCTTGGATGTTCTACTATATCAATCTCGTGCTGGAAGGGAAAGAGCACATCAACTGGACGGTGATGATAAGTGACAATTTGCATGAGTAGCTCCTGAGTTTGAGAAGGACAAAAACATTTTACATGGGCTCCTACATTGTTTACATGTTGGCTCGTATGACGAAGTACAGAGGAATTTCATATAAGGAGCCAATTGGTTGCGGCTCTCATTAGTTCAGAATTTATGAGGCTTGTCCGCAGTTCCACCTAATGAGCACATCCCATTACAAGCGGGTCAATGATGCCTTTACCATGCATATAACGAGATCACTTCAGCAGCGGACTCATCATAGGATCTCGAGGGAAGCTCAAGAGTTGATAGAAAGGTATGGGTGTTGGTTTATTCAATTTCTGAAATTCTCTTACATTAGGCTACAAGGTTTCTCTTCATACCCCTATAGATTGCCTAAGTACCCAACAAATAGAATTTTGATGTTAGAGATATCTAGGCAACTTGTTGCCTTTGATAAGGTTCAGAAGAGAAAGACGAAGGGAGGGATTGACTTCCCAATCATCATGGGGAATTTAGATGAAGTGTGTCCTTCACTTCAGGCAGCCAGAGAAGCTGAAAATGAACTTCAGTTCTTTCATTTTTCTTACCACACCAGTAGACAACATTATGACCCTCACAACAATATCAGATGGATACTGTTAGAAGAGTTCAAGGATAAGGCAAATATTGAGGATTACTAGGTTGGTGCATCAGATGAGGCTGAAGTCAGGAAAAAGATGTTCTCGAGGCTACCAATAAGCATGATTAGGGAGTGTGAAATTATTCCAGTACCAAACCAGGTGGACGAGGACATGAATGTTCTCCAGCCAGATTATGAGGCAATAAGAGACACATCACTTCCACTCCCAGATTGGTCGGAGCAAGAGATAGTTGGTTTGGACACACTTTGTATCCCAGTCATGACTTTCACCAAAGCTTGGGTTGAGAGGCATGTGAACAGATTGAAGAGTAGGTCAATTCCTTTGACTTACAACTTGATGGGAGATGATAGGACACCGACTACCAGCAGGAAGAAATAGGTTACTCGAGGTCCAGAATCTCGAAGGAAGGAGCCAATTCAGCCAGAGCCTCCAAGGGTTGTATTTGAGTCACCTAGGCCATTGGAGACAAGTTCTCCAAGCATACAGGAGGTTTCTCTTTTTGCTGATCAAAGAAATGCATTGAATCAGGGGCAGGAATTACATGAGGAAAATCAGCCACCACAGAGAGAGTCAGTTGGCCAGAGTGTTAATGCACCCACTAGAGATGATCAGCAGGAGGAAGATGAGGAGACTGCTACTGACACACAGTTCCAGCGTGAGCTAGAGACAGCTCTAGAGGATGATGCAGTTTCAGGGGATACTCAGTCATTAGAGGCCAATGAGCCTCGCCAGAATGAAATTGAAGTAGAACAAGTCCGTGAGGAGGTAGCTAAAGAGGAGCAGCCATTTGACATACAACAAGTAGTACCTGATTGGCTCAGAGATAGAATGAGAAGGAGCCCCAGTTAAGAGGTTGATCCAGCAATAGAGATGGAGGAATTTTTGAGTAGGATCAGTGCGCCTCCAACCAAGAAGAGAGCTAGTAAATTTTCGAAAATATCAACAAATGAGGATGGCTCTCGCACCCTTCACGTTGTTGTGCCTAGGGTTGATTGTGATCGAGATGAGGCTATACTGGAGAATTATATGATCACAACCATGGAGTTAGGTCGCCCCACAGGTGCACAGATCATTAAGGAGTGTGATAACTCCTATCAGGAACTTAAGGACAGATTGTTCAGGACTGAAGGCAAGTACAAGAAATTGAAGAAGGAACATAAGACTTTGATTGGCTACATGCAGCATTTGTCTCGTCCTTGTGGGCATGAGATTCCAGCAATAGAGCTTCCAGCCGAGTTGTCCAGAGAATCAGTTAGTGGCTTGGAGGATTTGAAAAAGATGGCACAGGAGGCACACAAATGGGTTGCAGGTGTTCATGCCGAGACAGAAAAGTTCATGGAAGATCTTGCTCATGCTTACTAGCAAGCTTCCAGCATTATGGCACGGATGGAGGCAGTTGATCAAGCCTGGGGTGATGCTCGTGTCTATTAGAGCAAAGTTATTCAACGTCTGGAAGCCTTGATGCATACTCCTTTACAGATGTTGATTGATGGAGGAGTTATTCAGGAGGGTGATAGGTACAATTTTACTAGCTGGTACTCTTCAGTAGTCACAGGATGTGGGTTCTTTGATGCAGCACAGGCGGATTTAGCCAGAGTCAGGAAGGCTATGATGAACATTGTTGATGGAGTCCTGAACACCTTGGAGGCAGTCTTTGCTAGACAGTTGAATTCTGATGAGGTGACTACTAATAATTTGAGAGGTAGGCTGGCACCTTTCTTTTCGGAGGTGAAGACTTTTGTGCAGGATGACTTTGAAAACATTTTGACTTTCTCCAACCTGATCCAAAGTACCCAGGATGCCTTGGCTGCTTGGAGAAAATCTTGCACACGTCATGGGCAGTCAGTCACGGTGTTGGAATTTCAGCTTGATCATATTCCGCCGATCTCAATTCAGGAGGTTGAGGCTGTGCTTGCCAAGTTCATTGATTTTGCAGCCAAAGAGCAGAAGGGAAACACACTTCTGGATGACGACCTTCTAGAAGACTGATTGTGGGCATTAATTGCCTTTACTATTTTGGGAGTGAGTGGGAATCTTTGATTCATTTATTGTACCACTCTAAACTGGCAGTTTTTAGGGTTAGGGCTGAGGTGGCTTAATCTAAGCCATTCATTTGATCGTAATCTAAGCCGTCCATTGGACTGGGCTATCTGTAAAAGGGGCATCCCCCCTCATTTGTACTTCATTAGAAATTAGATTAGACATCAAACTAGAGACTAGAGCAGAGAGATAGTTTGATAGCTTAGCATAGTTTGGAGGAGAAGGAAAGTTTTACTTTGAAAACTTTGTAAGAGATTGTTGTGAAAACTTTCCTAATAAAAGATCTTTCATTGATAGTGAAATTCGTCTTTGTTATGAATAGCTAGCGAGATTTCTTCACCCTTTCTACTTCAAGTAGCATAAAGTAGCTTAAAGTAGCGTAGTTTTCATTTCATGCAAGTAGATGTTAGCTGTGGATTTGTGGTGTTAATCAAAGCAACTTCGTTTTAGTCCATACCACTAGCAACTTGCTGCGGCAAGTTTACCTTGTGTGGTCAATTGGAGCATTTTATAAGCCTAACTTCAGTTATAATTCACATCTTGGTATGCGTCGTCTTGACGGTATCTTGATGCCGGATTGTAACTTGAAAATTTCTTACCATCCCCTTGAAGATTGCACCAACTTTGTGTAAGTTGTCCAACGTGAGGCGGAGCAAAGTTTGGTTGAAGTTTTCCGAAATTGATCCTGCGTCCTGCCCTTAGATAGACCATAAATTTTCTAATCTCTGCAGCCATTCAATTAAGTTTATTTCTGGTTAGTTTTAGGAAAACGTACCTCATCGCTAAATCATCCGCAACATACGAAAATCCCCTTCAAATCATTAACCTGCTGTCAACTGCAAGCTTGATGAACAATTGTGTAAGTCCCCTCATGTAAACAGCATATCACAACGAACCTACTGAGGGTATTCCAAAGCATTTCGGAACCTTGGAGTTGAACGTGCGATCTTTCTTGCAATCTTAGCGAACGGAATTCTTTGATCAAGAGAGAATGGAGTAACCTTCAGATTACTTTGTTCTGCTGATTGGTGCGGTCACAAAAATCACATCAACATGCCCCAAAGTAAGCTCACCGACCTTAGATTTGGTTTCATTGTATAAGTTTAATGCCTCATCAATAATCTTTGTAGCCATATCTTTGTCACTGATTATGTGCAAGTAGGCTGTTTTAATTTCCTCCATAGTGTTCTTCATTGTTTGCAAATCAGCATGTGAAAATTGAAATATTAAGCTCGTTTTGACCTCTTGGTGCATTTTGAATTAAGTTTTCCACATGCCTATGTGTACTATCCAAACTAGATAAAATTTGCATTTCATTTTCAGCAGGCACCATGAATTTATTCTTCCAACTTTCCTTAGGAATTTCAAGTTCTTGCAAGCTGAATGTACTGCTGTTATGGTGCATACAAAAATCAGAACTTCCTTCATATCTGTCACCAATGTCTCCATGATTTTCCCAAATCTCATAAACCTCTTCTTTACCATTTTGATGAAAATGTTCAGCATTAGATTGGGAATCTAAAGCAACAGGCCCACTATGTCTTCGCGCAGAATCAGCACCATACCCTTAATCTGAAATTACATTAGTGAACTCATAACAATCAACTGTTCCACTAGAATCACCAAGGAAGTCATTAGACTTAGAATCACCATCAGATGAATCCAAGATAGGATCCAAGGCTGTTTTTGAGTCCTTTACTTCATGTACAATTGCATCCATCGTAGCTGCATGCATGTCCAAAGAATCATCTCGAGGCTCTATCACATAGTCCTCATAAGTCAAGGCACCATCTCCATTTGAATGTTCTGTTACAAACTCCTCATTATCCATGAAAGGTTTCAGCTTCTTTACACACCGGTTAATCACCCTTCGACCTAATTTCTCCGTAACTGATAGAATTCCATGATTCCCTTTTTTTCTGTTAACCGATAGGATGAAAAAAAGAGATTGAGGCACATCATCACTCTCATTGATAGTTAGAACCATAACAGTTTGCATAGCTGAAATAATATCATGATTATGTTCTTGCCGGATTGTAGCAAGGAAATGGTCAAACAAATTGGGGATCACATCAGGCAATTCCAAACCTAGCATAAGATTGGTCAATCTGATGTTTGCGAGTGTTTTGAGTATTGCAACCTTTCTATAAAAAGTGAAGATTTTGATATCACCCTATATCCTGGAAACTCTAGATCCTTCACAAAAATTACTCAAAAGAGAAATGCACAAAAGAATGAAGACTCGAATTGCATCCAAGCATGAAACAAAGCATGAACAACAAACTGACATGCCTATGATTAAGAACTATACTGTCAAGTCCAAGAAGTTGAGCTTAGTTGGTTAAAACATTGAGTTCTCATTGTGCAGACCCAAGTTCAAATCCCAAAGGGACATCTAATGTGTTATTCTAAGTTGTGACTCTTGGTCTTCCATACTTGGCTTCTAGTGTGGAGGTGCTTTCTAGTGTGGTAGCTCAAAAGGAGCTAAAACAAGCCTCATAGTTGTGCTTGCAATAGCTTGTATTGGTCTCATATTGATGCTCGTATGAGCAGAATATTTGTAAATGATTAGCAATGTAGAAAAAGAACTTTACTGTAAAGTTTCAATGATTCAATGTTCTTGAGTGTAGAAACCTATGAAAGACCAGATACCACCAGACTACACATCAGGAAGCATTAGACAACAATCGTTGACTGAACCTATCAAACACTATTGGGGACAGGGGTGCTGGTTTCAGAGCCAGGGATGCATCCCTGTGAAACAAAGGTAAAATCATAAAAAATCAAATTTTTTTCCTAAAAGCTTTATGAGTCGGTACCTAAATATATTTTATTCAGATATTTGTTTAGATTTATCACTTTATTCAAGCTATCATAAACCACAAAGCTTTTCTAATACTAGTTTGTTTTGTCCTATGTTACCATATCCTTCTAAAGATAATCCTGAATGTAGATCCAATCTATTTGGACCCTTCGAAGATCCTACTAAAATTCATTTCCTGAACAGATCTTGTGAGGGATAGAAATCCATGAACATTTTACTTACATGTAATGTATGGCAATCCCACAATAAAAACTCAGAAGCAACAGAAATGTGAGTGATAAAATAAAAGAATTTTTTTTTATCTTTTCACTGTCTGAGCCCATAAAACTCTGCCTTCAAAAGGCTTTCATATTGTGTTCCATCTATTGTTTTCATAGCTCAAAAAGACATTTAGGATAGGCATTTTATGATGATTTAGTTCTAAAATGCAGATCTTGAATTGAAACCATAAACATTAAAACGAGCAGACAAATCAAAAGACAATGCACAAGTCATCAACAAAGCTGGATGTTTTACATCTCATATCATGCCAATAGCGTTAAATGCCTCACCTTGGCTTCATCCATTTCAGTACTAGCATTATCAAGGCCATCCAACATAGATGAATCTTTACTCACAAGTGAAACCTTTGACACAAAAAATGAATTGGTTGAGTCAAAACAAAAGCAATGTGTTGTCATGTTGTGCACACATGTCCATGTCATAAGTAGACACAAATGTAGAAATGAAATTCTTATTGATCTAAAGTAGATACTACCAGAATTGGAGTTAGTTGTCCTTCGAGATCTAAAAGACCCTTCGCAAATGCAGCAGCAGACATCTGCAAGTTAAAAATAAGTTAGGTTTCTATATTAATTTATCAACATAAAAATATTGCAAATAAAATTTAAAAAGCAAGCAAGAAGGAAACCATAGAGAGTCATTTTTATCCACAAATACCCAAAATGAACTGATTATATTTTCTGCCAGTACCAACCTGTACACGACCCTCATCTGAACTATATATTTTTAAATCATGGCGATATGTACTATGCAGGCGTAGCAAACCTGTGCCTTCACCTGCATGGTAAATGGTAAATAAATATAAGCAATATATTATATTATCATACAAAATTTAAAAAGGAATATTTCAGAGCATATCATTCATTATTAAAAATATATTGGATTCACAGATCTTTCTATGTAGCAGTGTCATATGTGAATCATAAGTCAGTCACTCGACATGAAATCTAAGAGTTTGACTAAACATGAGAGTTTTAAGTATCTAAAAATGAAAATATTATCCTCAAATAATTGAATTATACTTTCTCAAAACTTTTCTGATATCCTTATCATTCACTGCCCAGAAAAGTTTATTTTCCGGTTGATATCTTATTACATATTATTCATGACCTGACAATGGAACTCAAGTTCCAAATCACCTAGAGACTAAATCCTGTAAAAATTACCATTGAGATATCTGATTTAATGTTATTTCTTGCATATTGATATGTTTCCCTGTTACACTCAACATCTCATGAGGCACCCATGTAACCCCACCTTTTAAACAGCATAATATATTGAAATTGGCTTTCAAATGTCAGATAGGAGGTAATATATACCCCCAAGTTAATTTTAAAAATTCATTCTTGATTCTTTAAACAAAGGGATATTAAATAATCTAATAAACAAAACTAATTTAAACATCAGATTTGAAAACATTCGTTGGACAATTTGTAGAAGTTATGATGGAAGGAATATGTTTTTTTAATTTCATTAATTTAAACATCAACAATAGAGACTGGGATGCTTTTTTTATAGTTGACCTCAGTTAAAGATGCACAGATGTAAAGCATGTTTAGGATGCTTAACTTGTGATCTTTGCTAGGTTACACTGATGGAATACCTTCTAGCTTATTACAACTTGACATTGGCTCAAGTTGGAGAAAACAATTGGTGCCAGTTTTTAAAAAAAATCTGCAGAAATAGAGAAAACAGAGAATACAAGAATGCCCAGAAATAGAATAGGGATAAGATGTTGATTTTGATATGTTTCGACCCAACCTGGATACATATGGTTTCGAAAATATCTCCCTAGCTCTTCAGCCTGCCAAAAAAGCATAAAAATAAATATTAGAATACTCCACTCCATGTTTTAATAAACATAGGAGGTGACTAAAAATTTATATCACATTAAGGATTTCTCCTTATTACTGTACCCTAGACAAGTGGAAGATGAGAAAGTTCATGACATTTAATAATGATAGTGATTATCCCAAAATTACTAAAAATTTGAAATGCAGCTATTCATTCAATTGCTTTGCCCCTTTAACAATAATGCTGTCATTAAGCTCAAATGGGATTGCTACCAATATTTACATTCCTAAAAATTAAGACATGGTTGCAATACTCCCAAGCATAGTTCGTATACTCAGACTGGGAAGACCAAAACTTTTCCAACTCAACAAAACTCGGCAACTTAAAAACTAATTATTTTTTTAAAAATCCATAAATGTAATGCAAAACCTAGTTACAAAATGTATCAAATGAGTCTAGTGGGGTTTTGGGGTCAGCACCTCCATCGGGTGAGGGTAGCCACCAAGCCTGAATGAAGCCCTTCAAGACCACACAAACCTTCATGGCACATGTCATTTTCATAATTTTTAAGAAGGCAAAAAACTGTGTATTTTCACTCCAATTCTCACAAGAAAACTAAAATGCTGGTGTAGTCTTTCCCATTGGGCGTGCAGAGCTTATAAAGGCGAAAAAGCACATGTTTTGAGTGTGGAAATCACATTTTTTTCTTTTTTTTTTATTCATCCAAACTCTGATTTTTACAAGGGCCAAGTATATCCCACAGATGCACCAAGTAGTCAGCTGAAACTCAGCAGAAAATTGTGGCTAACTCAAAAGTGGAAAGTCATGAGTTTATGCTGAAAAAACTTGGTGCAAAAAAAATCTGGCAAGTGCTTGGTGAGTAGGAAAACTATGCTCCCAAGCTAACCAATATATAGACAAATTATTTTCACAATTCATAAAAATGTGGGAGAATGCTTCTAGTGACAACTATGTATAAGGTTTTTACATCAACATTTTGTCTCACATACCATGATCTAAAGCATTCTGCATGGTTATAACTTATCACCAGAAGCATTCTCAAACATAAGCAACATCTTACAAGCAACTATTCGTTTCCTAGACTTAAATACAGATTCAAAGAAACGTAGCAGCTACAGAGTTAAAATGATAAAAGTTACTAATCTCTAACATCTTAGACATGCAGATGATATTGGAAAGGATAGAATTTGTGAGTCTTCTACATTCACTTTAACTAAATTAAACAGAAACTTGTTATTTACTAAAGTGACAACAGAAGAGTGCATGTTCAAGAATAATATATTAATAAATAAATGGAGGTTTCCTTTTTTCGGGTTCTTCCATATGATTTTGAAACGAGTATAACACATGAGCATTAATTTAACTTAATTTTCCCCCAAATAGCTATAAAATTTATTGGCACTCAGTGAAAAAACATATAAAATCAAATAATATAATATACAACTTTTGTTTTCTAAAATGCCAATCAACTTACTTGTTTTCTCCCTGCATGTGTAAGGACGCCACCATATTTCAGTACCATCAATGCTTCTACTGGTCGTTCTTCTTCACCTTCACCATTCTCTTTTAAGACCTTTACCCATTTTTGAGGCTTCAGTTGAACCTTTCTGTATATCCCAGAAAAATGTCCACCCTACAAGAAGGTCCTATTTAATATTCATTTGATGCATAAACAATATAAAATGCAGAGTTTATGAAAACCCAAGAGTCATAAAATAACACACACAAAATAAAAATACCCAGTAAGCCCATAAGGTAGAAGAAAGCCGCTACAGGTCAGTCAGAAAATGGAAATTAAGATAATAGTTGCAGTCTAGTCACCCAATGCTAAAAGTTCCAGAATTCAATAAATCCCACAACTGTAGATCCACCAGCACTTAAGCAGATATTGACTAGGCAGAGAAATCTATTTTAAGCGAAGACAATGCATTCACTTTGCATGTGGATGTACCAGGAATTTCAATAAGTCTCAATTAACAAGTGTCAAGAAATTTTCCATCTAGCAGATCAATATGTAACATAAGTCGAACTGTTGTATAGGGTACAAAATGTAGTTAGTACCTGCCAGCAGGATAACAGTAAAACTGGAAACAAAGCATGATGGAAAATTAAAAGCAGATAAAATGTTAACTACAAACAGTGTAAAATATCATGAAATTTACCAAAGCCTAAGAGAATTGCAAAATCCAACCTTTACAATCACAGTTACCTGAATACCATATGTGTAATACTTATACAATGCCTCCCTACCGAAGAAATAATAAATCACAGCACATGCATACAGATGTTTTATAAATTTGTTAAACTAATCATTACTGAATTGTGAGTCAATTCTCCTAACTTAAGACTTTATCTATAATGATTCCAGAATGATTCCGGACCGTTTCTAGCATGTGTTGACTTTTTGAAGGCAAAAAAAACCTTAAACTTAAAATGACAAGCGTCCATTTCACATTTTATTTTATTTCTAAGTCTTCACTCCTCACCCACGAGCTAGGGTCTGCACACGACGCAAAAGCACTGTCAATATTTTCCTGGATGCATGTGATGCCATTTTTACTAGTTTTTTAAATTTTTTCCATGGTCGCAATTTATTTATTTACTGATTACTCATTCACGAAATGATTTATATTTTATTGGGTTAAATAATATTATTATAATATTAAATATACTTATACTTATAGACTTATAGTATTAATAATATTAAAAATGAATTATTTTTAGTTTAATATTATTTAATATTCATATAATGAATAATAAAAATTATAATAAATAGTAATAATAATTTATAATTTTTATTATTTTTTACAATGTTAATAATTATATAATAAATACAAATTATAACAAATAATTTTTAATAATATGATTAAAATTTTAAATAATAAATATTAAATACTAATAGTCTAATAAATTTGACATTTGTTAAAACTAAAATTATATATATATATATATACTAAATAATAAAATTAAAAATATATAAGGCTTACCGTTTAAGTTTTAATTTTAGACTTAGTCATTTATTGTTATGTAGATTATTTAAGTTTAATTTATTTTTCAAATTTCCCTTTACAAATTGTAGGTCCATTGCATATAGAGAAACTATACCAAAAATTATATGGCAACTAGTTCTAATTTTGTTGGCAAACCCTCATTCAACATTGACCCAGCGTCATCGCTATGAAGGCATGTAGAAATAGTAGAGCAGGTTTCCAGGTGGGGGAACATAAGTTTGGATATGTCGTGGGTGTGATAAGCAACATACAAATTCTTATAGTCGGGTGAAAGGGCATTTGTGTGCAATTCCTAGGAAGGAAATTAGAGCTTGTCTAGGATAAAACAAGGGTTGAAAATAGAATGGGGCATCCATTGAGTATAGGAAGGGGCTCACAGAAGCCACCTACTTCTTCATCTCACATACATAATGTTGACCCTGATATTGTAGTAGAAAGCCATCCATTTTTTAGTAGAAATGAAAATGAGGCTACTATTCTGAAGAGAGCAAAGCGATCATTAGACAGGGCATTTAATAATGATGACAGAGATATTGCTGACCAAACCATTGCAAGATGTTTCTATTCAAATGGTTTATCTTTCAACGTTGTTTGATCACCCTATTGGCAAGACATGGTAAGAAAAATAAATTAAGCTCCAAATGGGTACACAATCCAAGGTTATGAGAAGCTGCATAGCACTTTATTGTCTAAGGAGGTCAAACATATAGAGGATTCATTATCTCCCATCAAGGCCTCATGGAAAGAAATAGGCGTGTCTATTATTTCCGATGGATGGAAGGATGCAAAACCTAGACCATTAATTAATGGGATTGCAATGTGCCCTAAAGGGGCAATGTTTCTAATGTAGTTGGCTGAAAGTGATTATATTATTTTTGTTGGCCAAACAAAGTAAACAAATAAATTCTAATGTATGCAACAAATACTTTATATTATAAGTTGTTATCAGGAGTTAAGTCCCCGACCGGTTTGATTAGTTGTAATGGGTGGTTCTCGATGGTTAGTGTTCTCAACCACTGTTGGCAACTATACATGTCATGTTTCATTTTAGTCAGGGACATAGCACATATGATTGTATATTGTACTTATTGCCATTGATGAATGAGAATACTATTGTTTAGTGCATATGCATTCTTGAGCATTGGATATGTATGTTTATGAAAGTTTCATTCTCGTTTACTCTATTAAATCAAGCAAGTCATTCCCGTGAGTAAGCATTTGGAACCATTGCTAAAACAAATCCTCGTAGAAATCACATAGACGGGATAATGGCATCGTAATGGGTTAGCCAGCCAAAGAGCTGGTACAAGCCAACGAAGATAGAGAAGACACGTCAACGAAGGATCTCGTGAATCTGTGGGATATTTTGATGAAGGATCACGTACGAAGGGGGCTCTTAGGTGAGAGGTCCCTCAGGCGGCCATTTGGGACAACCTAAGTGCCAACCCAAAGGTCGATAACCTTCTCAACAGATTGTTGAGATTGATTGCACGTCACTTCATCATACTCCAAGATCTTCGAGCCGACAAAGACCAAGAGCAAAGACGACAATAAATACAACAGTACAAAGAGAGAAACAAACAATAGGAGGAAGAATGTTACACCAATCATAGGCATACTGTAATAACCCCGACCCAATAGGTCAAGATTATTATCGATTTCTCTTCTAGCTTGACAATTTTGTCAAACTAATGTAACCCTCAGATTCACAACTTTATTGAGTGCAAAAACATCGGAATTCATATAGAATAGTGATCCCTGTGGAAACCCAATCTGCTACCAATAATATCTTAAGTTTGCTGAAGTATTTTAAAAATGAACTAAGGCAGTGAATGACAATTAGCAATACCAACACATAACTCCTTCTGTATTATCTCCTTAAGAGTAATGGCAGATCACAATACAGGTATTTTGTCATACAGTTCCTATGTAACCGTTCAGAAGTTTTCCATGGCAATGGTTTATACAATACATTCCTCAACGTATATATATTTTCCACAAATTCATAATAATGGATATGCCTTATATGTTCGTAGCGCAGTACTCAGAGCACGATGTGAACTCCAGTATACATATACTCAGTGTTATATTCATATTAATGTGTATACAGGACATTATATGCTCAAAATGCAGAACATTATAGAAAATGCACATAATGCTATAAAATCCATACCCGTTGCAGCCAGCACTCCAGTCAAAAGATGGGCACGATAATGACAGATGAATAACCCCTGCAATAGAAGAATCTTCCTTAATTCATAAATGGCTCCCACAGTTTCAGAGTACCCTAATGTCATTCGATCAATATAGAATGGCAAATAATTGTGCCAGCAATAAGCAACAGGATCAACGATGGCAAGAGCAAGAATAGCAAGAATACTCCAGATACAGAAGTCGTGCCTCAATAATACAGAAACAATCCCGACTCAGTTCCCGAAGCCTTCAGCCATTAATTTCATATACTCATGGTTGCGCCACAGGGAATATTAATCTCCGCCAACGGAAGGTATAGCAGAGTCAATGTACACGTCTGGTGTTCCCGTCTAAGATTGCCAGTTGCACTGATCACAATGAGGGCCCGATGATCATCGAAAGTTATTCCCGCTACAACACATAATGAAGATGATAAGAATAAGTGTCCCGACACAACAAACGCTGAACTACATCCTCCCGGTAGCAATCAACCTTTCAATAACGCAAGAGTTTATCAATGCCTCGAGACGACTATGAAGCCACAGTAAAAATCACGGGAATGTGCAATGATAATTTTATCAGCGAATAAAGGATGATATGCTATCGGACTGAAATGCTATGCACGGTATCACACTGGTCAACCATCCTCAAGACGCTTCTGTGGTTGAATGATTCCTGTGAAGATGCGAATGTAATATTTCCGGCAACATAGAATATAAAAACGACATCACCAGCGATATAAGACTTCAGCCATATATGCAAATAGTCACCCAGTGCCACAATACGATATCAGCACCCACAAATCATTGCCACAACGATCTAGCACAGGAAATAAGATCTCTCGACAAGGTTCTACAAACAGAGACGTGAGGCCACAATAATTATATTCTGGCGTTTATGCTCCACATAAAGATTTTGACTTCAACTTCAGTTCCTCGATTCCCATAAAAACTTAGTATTTGTGCAAATGTTTATTCAACAGATGCTTAGACCATATCTAGGTTTCCGTCCAGACATGGTGATGGATTTCAGAAGTTTTCGTTCCAGAATCCAAATGTTAAATCAAACACAATTAACTCTCCGTGATACCCAAAGGATTCGCCACAGGCTCCTTAAAACTTCGCTGCATTCAGTTTCCATAACTGATTTCCCTGTGTCGACTTAAGAAAGGCTATAGTTCCCCTTAAATATTTCATGAATATCTTGACTTTATAAAACAATAGTTTATCCATTAATATTTAATAAAGCCATATTTTATAATTAATTAATTAAATAATAAAAAGTCTTTAATAGAGACAATTTAATATTCAAATAATTAATCAAATCTCCTAATTGGCCTTATTAAAAATCGGGAACATCACACATACTCCCGAAAATTAATGCATGTACGAGCAAACAAACATAAGAGCCAAATCCCAAGCCGACTAGAATCATCTGAAGAACGGGTATGAAGATCACTAAGATTAAGAGAACAAGAAGATCGACAAAAAAGATTAAAACAAATCATTGAAAAAACAAACCAAGATCTTGCTCCTTGCCAAAATAAACCAAAACCTTTTCGAAGAAATAAACCAACTCACTTTCAGGCAACTGTTCGTAGCAGACAAAGAACATAATGATTCTAAAAATGAACTAAGGAACTTCAAAAAAGTATACGACGTATTTGAGAGTTGTCCATATCGGAGGAAGAACCCAGAATTGGAGGATCCCAATCGAAGACCATCGGACGAAGGGAGTAATGGAATGAGCCACAAGATACCCGAAGTGCGGAAGATGTTGCAAGTGGATGAGTGGAAGACTTGAATGTAGCCGTGAGTGCAAGAGAGGCACTGGAATGTGTCAAGAGAAACAATCCAATCAAGTCCAAGGCACACTGTGCCAACCAATCCGAGTGTTGAGAGAAAGAAACTGTTGAAATTCATGGGGAACGGGTCAGAGGATCCAGTGCGACACTGTACGACATGTGAAACTATATGGATAGCAATTGGGCAGGAAGACATAGATTACTAGCTGAGAGCATTTCCAACGACTCTCAAAGGCATAGAGATAGACCGGTACACAAAACTAGAAGTAGCATAGAAAGCCACATGGTAGGCACTAAAAAGAGCATTCCAAGAAGAATTCAGGCTTATGAGAGATGATAACGAGATAGTAGCCGAAATATAGAATACTAAATAGGGAAAACATGAGAATGTATGAGCTTACAATCGTAGGCTCAAGGAGATGTTGGTAAAATTGGAGATTCAACTGACAGACGAATTGAAAAAGCACTGGTTCATTGAAGGATTAGTTCCCTCGTTGCAAAAGAAAATGAAGGTGGTACCTCCATCCTCGTATGTTGATGCTTACAATCGGGTGATGGACATTAAGAGGGAGAATAAAAATTCCTCTCGAGGGAATAAAAGGATAGATAACGAAAGTAGGGAGGAGAGTAGTGATGAAGAGTCAAAAGTAGAATTCTAAAGAACCAAAGAACTGTAGTGTACCAAATGCAAAATAGGTCATACCAAGGCAAATTATCCAAAGAAACTTTTTTGTGACATTTGTCAAGTTTTGGGGCACTCTATCAAGAAGTACCCATACAACCTAAAGACAAGAAGTACACAAGTACTCTTTGTACAAGGGGAACAGTCAACCCCTCCGATGTAAGGTCCCTGTTTTAGCTCGCCTTAGCATCTCGTTGATTAGCCTTTCATTTGACCCTTGTAGGCTAATATGGTGAGTTAGAGGGTCCTGTGTGGCAAATATTAGGTTCTCTAGTGGCACTTGGTGTTGTTTTTCTTCTCCGGAGTTTGGTGTTATTCAGGATTCGCCTTTGGGAGTTGGTGGAATCACTTTGTGCAAACTTACTATTTATAGTAACTCATCTGATTATTAGAGTCCAATATTACTATTTATGGAAAGGCACCTGGATTGGTAGTGGTTACAGTGGATGACCTCCTGGTTTTGACAAAATCAAAAAATAATGAGTTTTGAGAGAGATATGTTATTTTAATTATTATTAAAAGCACATAACATAATAATAATAATAATGACTTTAAGACTTTAATAGAGATATGTTATTTTAAGACTTTAATAATAATTCATTATTAAAAGCACATAACATAATGACTTAATGACTTCATATTTGTGGGCCCATTTAATTATTATAAGTCAGATCATAAAGTACTTTGGTTTGGGTGCCCATGTAAGGAAATTTAATAAAGTCAATACAAAAGCAATATTATAATATATTTTTAAGTCAAAAAAACTATCTTGGGGATTGAGCTTTTCATGAGGAGTATATAAGCACTCAACAAAAGCAAATTGATTATCTTTATTTTATGAGCTTTTTCTTTGGGAGAAGAGAAAACCAGGGTTTTATGCATTCCAAGGTCTTGGAGAGCATAGCATCTTCATGATTCTGCTTCTTATGGGTGGAGATCTCCCCGTTTACTGCAAATCAATTCATCAAGGGTTTATCTCTGTTGTTGTTAAGAAGTTTCAGAATTGCAGATTTCCTCTCTTGCATTTCATTTATATATATATATATATATATATATATATATGTTGAGTTTGTTGCATTTAATGTAATTACTTTGCATCCATTTGTAATTACCTTGCATCCATTTGTATATCTTTCTTTTCCTACATTTGCATTTCCTGGCATTAATATCAAAATATACAAAAAAATCAAGAAAACTTAGAAAACACAAAAAAATCAATTAGCAGTTGCACTAGAAAATATCATAAGGGACAGGAGGGATATTATAGTGGTATCAGAGCGGTCCCCTACCAGCCTATGAGTTACCAATTTCATGAGCAAAGAATTTAAACATTACACTAGAGGTACAGGGCAGTGGGAACCACCTCTCGTTCCGGAAGGTGAGATGGTGTCAAACATTTTGAGAATTCATAATACTGGTAGTGGCAGTGACACGAAGAGAATTACAAGCACTATGGCTGAGAGAGATAAGAGTCGAGCAGAGTCACTCAATCTTGACTCCAAAACTAGGAGACACTATGACAATATGATGGACATGATGTCGCAATTGATGGGCACTATGAGGTAGTTTGTGCCACCATAGCATATAGGTTATCAGGGATAGCATAGTGGCACACAGGGTTTGGGTCAGCATAATGGGGTATTTCAGCAGTTGTCATCATCTAAGGGTTCAGTTCTTAGGCCCAACCAGCCTACCTTTACCCCTAGAGAGGAGCCACGACCCCCACAGACTCCACCGGTTCAGGTGCCAGAGCCTCATGTCCTTTGTGCAGTGGACATCACTAGACATTATGCAGAGTACATGACTCTACCTACCAAGATTCGGGAGTTACTGCCACTTAATCAGTTTTTGGATTAGAAGAGATTTGGGAGGTACTGTTCATTATCTGCCAGGCCATACCATTACCTGGAAGTGGCATTTGGGGTTTAAGACAAAAACGCCTAGTCTTTTGAACAACTACCTCTTCCATTGAGGGCGTTTGATGATATAACAACTATTGGCTGCATCATATGGGCGAAGATCTCCTTGTTTGCTGCAAATCGATTCATCAAGGATTTACCTCTGTTGCTGTTAAGAAGTTTCAGATTGCAGATTTCCTCTCTTGCATTTCCAGGTATGGGATTTGTAAAAGTGTTCAATGATAAACTAATGCAATATATTTATATATTTATATATTTATATATATATATATATATATGAGTTGAGTTTGCTGCATCTAATGTAATTACTTTGCATCCATTTGTAATTACCTTGAATCCATCTCTATATCTTTCTTTTCCTACATTTGCATTTCCTGGCATTAATATCAAAAAATACAAAAAACCAAGAAAACTCAGAAAAGACAAAAAAATCAGTTAGCAGTTGCACTGGAAAATATCATAAGGGACAAGAGGGATATTACATCTGACCACACCGCCAAAACCCGAGAACAATACCAATGCATCCCCTGGAGGATACCATAACAATAGAAGAGGTGACAATCGTGGACCAAGAAGTAGAATATAGTATGACTCCAAAGGTAGACCTATGATATTGTGTCAAAAGTGCAATGAATGGGATCACTTCGCCAGGAAATGCCAAAATAATCAAAGTACGAGAGGAAGACTATGCAAATGGTGTGGACCAAAAGATCATGAGGATACTAGCTGCCCAAAGCAAAAAGGTATAAACATGTTGGAGGTGGACGATAAGGAGGTTCTAGCAATTACCAAAGCACAAACGAAGAAAGCTATTTACCCAGACCCTCGTATGGAGAAAGAAAGACTTTGAGAGGCCAGAAATAGAATAAGTGATGCCTGAAGAACAAAGAACCTCCAGTGGAGCAACTAGTACGTCATTGCAGTCGGATTCAGAGAACAACATAGTATGATAGGTGCTACATACAACTATACCTATCAAGGTGACAAACCTTCTATAGACGATGCCACAATTGAGAGTAGCAATCACCAATGTTGTCAAAGACAATAAAACTCGTCAGGAAGGTCCAAACGAGAGTACAACACAGTCATTAGGAGAGCAAGCCACGGACCCAATGCTACTCACAGTAAACATCAGAAGGAAGCATGCCATTGTACAGATGGAAATCATGGGGAGGAAACTCTCAAATACCATCGTCGACAGAGGCTTGGGAGTGAACGTACTACCAAAAGAAACTTGGAAGTGTCTAGGGAAGCCAACACTCTAGCCCCCAACATTCCACTTGGTAGGCGCCAACCAAGACAGCATCAAACCTTTTGGTACACTGATGGCACAAAAGTAACAATTAGTACACAACAATTCCTTCTGAACTTTGTCGTTATCTATAGAAGGTGTACGACCATTACTTGGGAGAGGATGGTTGATTGCCGCTAAGGCACACCACAATTGGAAATGAAACACACTCTCAATCAAGAGCAACGAGAGGAAGTACGTCATTCATCTGAAGAACCAAGCCGTGAGTGAAGAGTTGGCATCCTCTGAATCAAAATCCGTTGAAGGAGAATCAAATGCAGGTGAAGGAAGAAAGGCTGCGGAACCAAATGATGAAAGCGTACTTGACCTCGAGAGTTGCCTGGAGGACAAGACAAGTTCTCTCAAAGGTCTGTTTCATTGGAAAATGGAAGACTATGAGCTATTCCACTTGGAATGTAACATGCTACAGGTCAGAGAAATGGAGGAAGAAGAAGATAAGGGTACAACCAACCAGAAATTCCCGACCAAGTACAGAGAATATAAAAGAGTGGTAGAATTGGATGATACACCAACCCACAAGTTTGAATGTGACAAATTAATCAAGTACGACGAACCAAAGATGAAAAAGGTGAATCTGGGAGAGGAAGACAAACCAAAGACAATCTTGGTTAGTGATGATTGGGACCCCATACTGAAGCAGTAGCAATCAAGATATTCATGGAGTACAAAGATGCATTTGCCTAGATGTACAAAGACCTCAAAGGAATACCACTAAAATTGTGCGTACACAGGATCCCTCTCGTACCAGGAGCACAACCCATACAAAAGAGACCCTACAAAATGAATAAGAACTATGCCACCAAGGTACAAGACAAAATTGAAAAAATGTTGGAAGCAGACATCATTTTCAAAGTGGAAATGTAATGTCCCCATTTTGGCCATACGCTCTTCGTTTGGTTTTACCCTATTTCCGAAAATCCATAGGCTACTCAGATGTGCGAATTTAGGGTTTCCACTTTCATTAAGTCTTGCTTCCAGCTCAGTTCTGCTTTCTGTTGGTTTTGAGGTAAACTTACTATTTTTGGCAATGGCTATTTTTAGTAAGTCTAATTTTGGCAGTGGCATCATCAGCAGTTCAACTCAAGTCATCTTGTTATCCATCAGTCTCAGTTTGGCTTTGGGTTTGGTTTTCTTCATGAGTTGAGTTTATACTTAGTCAAATTTCATGTTTCTCAATTGTACCCCATGCCTAGGAGTAATAACTTCATGTTGTTTTAAAAGAGGGGCCATTAAGGGGGTCAATTGTGCATTTAATGATTTATTAAATGCTTTATTGTTGCAAAGTGAAGTTGGACGCCTAAAGGAGGTTGAGTAATATTTTATTATTTCAAAAAGTAAAAGGCAAAAAGGTGGCGTCCCTTTTGGAAGTTGAAGTGATTCAACTTCTTGGAATTTGAAGAGTTCTTGTTGCTTCATTTGCCAACTAAAGCTTATATATTGCTGCTGTTTGAAGAGCTGATTATCGAATGTTTATGCTAATGTTATGTTGTCAAAATGACAACTTGTTTAATACTTTGAGGGATGCTTACCTCCTAGTTCCAATCCAATTTCGTGTTTGAAAGACAACACCTAGTTGGTCTTATTGCTGCTTCTCAATCAGACTAGCAGATTGTGCTTCAAAGTTGGTGAATTTTGGTGAGAATTTCAGTTTTAATGTTGCTGGTGTATACACAGCTGAAGGTGTTTTTCATTTACAGCTTTTGATGTGAATTTATTTTGGTTATGGGTATTTGATCCTTGCAATTCTATGCTAATGGCGACCATATTTGGAGAATTTCAGAATTTAATTCCAAGTATTTGATTTTTAGCAAGAGAAATCGCCCCTCTTGAGGGCCGTACCATCTTGAGAGTGCATTGGGATTCGTGCAAAATAATATCTTGAGTTTTGATGCAGTTTTGTGGTTTGAGTTTGGGCGCCTATCCTCCAAAGAGACTTTGCATTTCGTTTCATTCAATTCAGAGGTATATTGAAAGAGTTATGAGCATTTCATTGTTTTACAGGTGGCTGGTTTACAGTTTCAGTTTGCTGGTTTTTATTATCAGACTTCAATAAGTTCAGAATTTGGCTTCAATTTCAGTCTTTGAGAGTTATATAAACTAGCTAAATTCATCCTTCACATATTTGCATTCATTCTTCTATTGTAACACTTGTAATTTGCAGTTTTTCTTAATTGTAAGGTTGAGAATTAGTAGTACTAATCCAACCATTTATTTACTGCATTTACTTGTGATCTTTAATGCAAATATCATAACCCCTGGATGGTTTACCGCCAGTGTGGAGGAATCTGATTTGTATTTATTTTCTATCACCCACTGTTAAGTGGAGAATTCCCACTGTTTAGTGGATGCCCGCCGCAGCAGAGGAATTAGTTTGGATTATGTTGTTTTCTCCCCCCCCCCACTGTTTAAGTGGTTGAGCGGATTTCTTCATGGCTGGTTATCCGCCTATTTGTTTCAGTTTTCATTTAATAACTCCGTCATATGTTAGCACCTCGCCCTCAGTGGGATCTTGCGTGCACATTCTTAACGTTGAGTTTGTTTCATTTCAAGTACTGTTCTTTAATTTCTCCGCCATATGACAACACCTATCCTTCCTTGGGATTGAGTGTGCATTCTTGGCGTTGAGTTCTTTCAAGCTTGGATTTCAATTTTGATGCTAACGCTAATCCATTGGCGTAGTGTTGGCTTGTGTTATGATAATTCAAAAAAAAAATTGGTTGGCATATTTCAGGAAATCAGTGACTAGGTATCACCAATCGTCATTTCATTGAAGAAGGAATCTAAACAGATTTGGATATGTGTAGAGTCTAGACTTCCGGAGTTTGAATGCAGTAACAATTAAGGACCCCTTTCCAATCCCGTTCACCGACACAATTCTCGTGGAAGTGGTTGGACATGAGATGTACTCCTTGATGGATAGACTCTCTGGCTACAACCAAATAAGTATTGCAGAGGAAGACAAGTTGAAGAAAACATTTGTAGTTGAAGATGGGGTTTACGTGTACAACCAAATGTCGTTGGACTATGTAATGCTCCAGCTACCTTTTAGAGAATAAACTTGCACATCTTTGACAAAATGTCCATGGGTAACTTCAAAGCATTCCAAGATGATTGGTCAATCTACAGTGACAAGGAGAAGCATCTAAAGGTGTTAGGAGAATGTATGGAGAGGTGTAGGGAAGCCCGACTAGCACTAAATCCGAAGAAATGTTGATTCATGGTACCACAAAGAAAACTCTTGGGTCGCATAGTATGTAAAGCCGGACTCAAGATAGACCCCGACAAGGTAAGGATCATCATACAGATGGAAGCTCCACAAAATATCACTGACGTAAAATCATTTCTCGAACATGTCAGATACTACCAAAGGTTCATTAAGAACTTTGCTCAGATCTCTTATCCACTAGATGTACTCACCAAGAAGGGACAACCATTTGTGTGGACAAATGACCAAGAGAAAGCCCTTAACAAGTTGAAAGTACAATTAATCAATTCATCGACAATGGCATACCCAAACTGGAGCAAATAATTTCACATACATGTCAACGCTTCCAATTACACAATCGAAGCAACACTAGTGCAAGTGGGAGTGCAAGGATTAGATCACCCAATGTTTTTTGCAAGTCAGTTGTTGTCAAAGGCGGATAAGAATTATAGTACTAACGAGGGAAGCCCATGGGATGGTGTATGCGATACAGAAGTTTAGAAATTATTTGTTGGCGAAACCATTCATGTTTTACATTGACCATCAAGCTCTCATGTACTTGGTCAACAAACACATCATTCAAGGGAGAGTAAGCCGATGGCTTCTGCTATTGCAAGAATTTACATTCACAATAATCATATGTCTTGGGAAGAGTCATGTAATTGCCAACCAATTATCAAGAATCCGATCTAGCGAACCCCACGAAGGAGTGAACGAAGACTTTTCGGACACACACTTATTTCAAATTGCAACACTCCCCCCATGGCACAAGAAAATTGGAGTACCTATTGACATCAACATTTCCAAAAGAAATACCACCGATGGAAGGAAGCAAAACTAGTACTAAAAAGAAAAACTTTCCAACTCATTAACAAGCTATTGTACAAGATGGTGTCGAACCAAGTACTTATGTGATGTGTTATGGAAGAGGAAATTCCCAGTGTACTAAAAGAAGCACATGAAGGTTTGGCTGGAGGACACATGGGACCGGATGCCACAAATCGAAAAATTCTCCTAGCAAGGTTATGGTGGCCAACTGTACACACAGACGCTCAAGAGTGGGTGACCGGATGTGACACATGCCAGAGAGTTGGCAACCATCTCAAGAGGGACTACATGCCAATGTTCCCATCCCAACCTCAAGATTTGTTCAAACGATGGGGACTAGACTTCATTGGACCACTTAAAGCCAGCCAGTTGCATCGATGTACGTACATAGTCGTCACCACTGAGTGCTTGACTGTCATGTCCACGAATTAGTAAGATGGAAACCAAGCAATAATTGGACAATAAGTAAGTAAAATAAATATTTAAAATGCAGCTATAAATAATTATATTATAATTATAATTACACTCAATTATATTACAATTATACTAATGATAATATTACAATTGTCAAATTAGCAAATTTAATATCCTAAATAAATATTAACTAACAGTATTATAAATGGATATTTTAGGTTGTGCTCTAATCAATAATCATAATATAATATATAGCAAAATAATTAATATTATAAATATTATAAAATAAATTATATAAAATAATATACACACCAATATAAATTCAGTATAGGCCATATAAGACAACAATCCCTAAAGCTAAAGAAGACAGCGATCCTTATAATGAAAATAGGCAGTGATTAATACATATCTTAATTGCAGCGATTATCCTAAATCTCAACGGTTCATAAATGTTTTTGAAAAGGCAAGCAACAAAGTCTAAAAGCTGTGATTACTTTAGGGAGTGGTTAGTGCAGCAGTGATGTGTCCCTTGGTAAGGGAAGACTAATGCCTTTCCCCCATCATGGGGGTTATCAAAGGGGATGAGCATCGATAAGAAAGAGGAGTATATGCTGGACGGAGAAACATTTTAATAAAGAACATTCTCTAATCTGACCGCCAAAGGGGGAGAAATAACAATAAGGGGATCGAGAGTGAAAAGAAAGGCAAGTAAAACGATCTGAGTATGAACCAGGTGAGGTTACTCACTTAGCAATTGATATTTAGTATTTCCGAATATCAGAATAGAAAAACCATTCAACAATAGTTGATAGAATTTGCAACACAGCAGATTAAGAAATTAAGAAGCAGATATAAAAAGATATATACAGATATACATGTAACATGTGTAAGAATATATATATATATATATATAAATTCATAAAGATAATTAGGGGAAGAAAGAATGAGAAATATAAGAATAAAATACAGCAGATCTGCTAAAGATATAAAATGGGAAATCGATAGGCATGCTTACTGTTTTATAATATGTTCATAAGTTATAGAGTAGAATCAGCAGATGTATTTATTATTATTTGTTCGTTCATAAGATATCTAGAATAAGGTCAATAGACGTATTTTTATTGTCTTTGATTTATAATATGATCAAAAATTTCTAAGAATATATTTAATATTTACCAGGGTTACCCGGGGACGCGTCCCCCCCCCCCACCCCAAAAAAAATCCCCCGTCCCGGGTACTAGAGGACGGCAAGGGGATGGCAGGAGACCGTCCCCCTTTTTGCAAAATTTTTAGGAAACGTTCCCGAAACGGGGGGACGGCAAGGGGACGGCAGGGGACGGCCAACCAGTCCCGGGGACGGCCAGGGGACTTGGGGACAGCCAAGGGACAGGGGACGGGGACGGCCAGGGGACTTGGGGATGGCTAGGGGACAGCTAGGGGACTTGGGGACAGCCAGAGGACTTCTAGGAGTCCCTTGAATGTCCTCAAGATAGTTAGCCATCCTAGAAGTCCCCTAGCCGTCCCTAGGATGGTCAACCGTGCCCCGCATCAAAGCATGGTCAAAACAAAACATAAAACACATTTTCATAGCAAGGGAGTGTGAACTTAATTATGTCCACCCATTAAATAAATTGGTGCCACTACTTGTTGTCTTGAAACTTTGGATAAGTGTAACTGATACAATTATTCAAGAATCAATATTGGTTTATGTACTGAGGTGCCAAGATGAATTCCAGTGAATAACCCAACACTCAGTGCTTGTTATCAATGCTACTGTGCCTCATAAATAAGTCTCACAGGTCTTACTCTATTGTGAAGATGATACATAGCGGGCCTTGGGACATCTGATCATGCAAAACAATAACATGGTAATTGTGCAGATTATTTGCCTAATGCAACTCACTATCATTCTCAGAAGGCTGCACTCCCTTGTTCCAGTTATCAATAAACAAAAAAATTATCATCAGAGTATCTGTTTTCTACTTTTCTTAGTTCAAAATCAAGCTTTCCATTGAATAAATTCTAACTTATTCATTAAGATCAATGCATACCCAATAAACCATATCAACTTGAACACAAATGTTATGAATGTTCTATAATGTATATTATGCATGCCTTATCCATGTTATCTATTGAACATTTAAAATTTCCCTATATTTTTATATAGCCGTCCCCTGTCGTCCCTAAATTTGGCCTCAAAAATCGGAAACTTGGGGACTCGCCCCACCGTCCCCTGCCGTCCCCATCCCGGAAACTTGGGGTAACCTTGATATTTACTTAAGAATCAATGGCAAATGCAAATGTATTTGATTGCTTAAAAGATTGTCTTCATGAGTGTTTGCAACTTATTGGGAGGAAGGGTGTGAAGGAAGTGGTGCCTAAAAACGCCATTCAAGTCCACCCCCAGAACCCAAGGAAGCGATGGGCCCTAGAGGGATGGAAATTCCACTCATAGTCCGCCTCGTCCCAAGGCATGGGTGGGCCATGGAGGGCTGGGGGTCCCACTTAAGCATCTATCGAAGCCATGGAGGGGTGGTAGGCCTAGACCACTTACACACTCCTCCGACTATCCCCAATAAGTTAAGTGTTTGCCACTCCTTATATGTCTTCATTATTGCTTTTGTGATTATGTTTATATTTTGGATATCTAGATATTAATGCTAACAGATATATGTGGAAATGTTGTTAATATGGTGAATGCAGATTTCAATCCAAAATTACTTCATTAAAGAGGACATTCATTGGAGAAAGTGAAACCCTAACCCTAATTGGCAAACAATAAGCGAAGTCTAGGGAAAATTAGACCAAGGGACATTACATTGACAAAATGGGCGAAGGCTCGAGCATTTCCAGACAACACTACACTTAGTACGGCAAGATTTATCTATGAGTAGATAGTCACACAGTATGGCATCCCAATACAAATCATTAGCGACAAAGGTGAACATTTCATCAACCGCATCATTTGGTTGATGACGTCAGAGTTTCGGATATTCCACAATCTATCAAGTCTATACTACCCGAGAGCCAACAGCCACGCCGAATCCACAAACAAGGTACTTGTCTCCATCATCCACAAGTCATGCGGCATTAAGGAAGCTGGACGTACTATGGGCCTATCGTTAACATACAAGGTGACAACTGGGCACACACCGTTTTAGCTAATGTATGAACAAGAGGCAATAGTGCCAGCCAAGTGCATGGTGTTGAGCTTGAGAATAACTATAGTTGTAGGTAGTTGCAATAAGTCATTTCATTAATGACTACAGTGCTTTGTCAATGCTATTTATGTAATCCTTTCTTTTTGTCAATACAAGCAAGAATTTCCAATTCTTTCAAGAACAATTCTAGTGCAATGTGTAATGTCCCCTTTTCCTAGGCAGTGGTCAGTCGTGGTAGTTAGCCTATTAGTTGGGTTCCCGTAGGCTAACATGGTGGATAGGGAGCTCTTTCAGGGGTCTTGTGACCTTTTGGGAAGTCTATGTGGCGTTTCAGGAGCTTGGAGCCAATCTCCGATTTTTTAGGATGGGACTAACAATTCACCTGTGACCACTCGAAGCTTGTGGAGCCTGGCAGGGGGCCTTATGAGCCATTTCAGATGATCAAAGACAGTTTCCTACTTTTTAGGGGAATCCCTACTTTTTAGGAGGAGACTGGCAGTTGGCTTGCTTTGTTCAGACATCACCCCGGGATCAATTGCAACATCAGTCTCCAGTTGGAGTGATCGAGTGATGGTCTAAGCATGAAAAATGACATATTAAAAGTGTTTAACTTTAATATTTTAATTTAATAAAGTAAAGTGATTAATTCTTAAGTCACTTTATAATATTTTAATAAAGTGATTATTTAAAGGGGACTTTATTATTCAAGGTGATATAAGGGTTGTGTGTTTGTAACGTTGGGCACTATACCATTCATTTCATACTGAAGCGACTATACTGCTGTGTAGCTGTTGCAAATCTCATTCCCCAATCTGGACATGAGGGTTTGAAGAGGTTATTAGTTGATTTCATTAGAGCTGGACGAAATTATAATTGCCATACTGGGGCTGGGCATGGAAATCACTGATGATATTCATTGCTGCACCCATCCATGCTGGACATGGATATTTCTGAAATCACAGAGTAGCTGGGCATTTGTATTGGGGTTTCCTGTGACTTTCACTAACAGTCACACCTCCTAGCAGAGCCGTGGCTGCTTGCATAACTCCAATCTGCTATTACAGGGGTTGAAGAAAGAAAGTGAAGAGGGACGTGAGCCTTGAAGTCATCGGACTGAAAATCAGTCTATAACTGTACAGTTTGGTAAGCCACTGCCTTGATACCTGTAGCAGGTCTGCAACATAAAAGGGGTGTTTCAATACTGCTGGGTGCAAAGATTAAGAACTGGTGTGAGCTCTTGTAGCTGGATATATATTATACAAGCTGCCATTTACTCGCTGGCCATGGCACTCATAATATCTGAGAACAATTGATGCACTTGTCTCACTGTTATGAAGAGTATGGAGCTGGTTGAAGGCTGCAACTGACTCCAGGTATCTAACTGCTGTGTAAGAAACTAAGGTCAGCCATGTTAATGAATGTAAACCTGCAACACATGTGAAGACATCTAGTGCTAGCTACAGCAATTCATAAGGTGCTGATATACACTAAGAAAATTATTACTTGTTATGCTCATTACTGTTTTCTAGATATCAGATATATATTTATATTGTTGGTATCAGTCTGAAAATGAATATTGTTTATCCAGCCATGTTTTGCTGGTATTATTTTCATATGTTTGTATGATGCAATGATTGAATGCAATGTTAACTCATTGATACTAGTTGAGTGGTTCATATGATGAGATAGTATATGAGATTATCTATGCAAAACCAACTGTAAGCAACTTAGATATGCAAGCAAGCAAACCATTTGACGATGTGTTTCATATGTCAAACTGAGCAAATCAAAAAAGTTTATGTCCAACTAGGTTGGAACACTTCACAATGATACCAAATGTTGATTAGGGACAGCTGCATATTTTCTACGTTTACGTCATTTTGTGGTTGAAACTTGCAGCCTTTGGGCATTTTGTTGTAATTTTTTGTATAATATATATGCATATTGATAGTGAAAGCAATTAAATTTTGTTAATTTGTTTGTTGACTCTCATATGAAATCTCAATTCAACTCTAATGTCATGTATTAAGGTTCTATAATGTATATGATAAATGCCTTATCAATGTTATCATATGAATATGTGAAATTTTATATATTTTTCAAATTTTCTCTATACTTTTTAATAGTCGTCCCCTGTTGTCCCATATACAATGGCCTCCCAAAAAATCTATTTCGGAAACACATCTCCCTGTCCCTTGCTACCTTTGTCTCAGAAACTAGGTGTAACATAGACTGCAGCTCATAAACAAAAAAGAATCCATATAGTGAAATGATAACAACAAAATTATAATGGTAATGTATGTTCACAAAATTGCCTACATTTTTCCATTTCTTCAAAAGGTCCAAGCATAACGTTCCAAATTGATGATTAGCACAGTGTAAAGAACCCTAGTTCTTCCAATCCTAAAACTCTACTTTTGATGAGGGTTTTATGAATTTTTTGTGTTTTTCTGTATATTTACCCTTTTTGTGTATTTTTTTAATAATATAATTGCCAGGCAAGAAATAAAATACAGGAAATGAAATATTAAACCCTACTGCAGCAATTAGATGATCTTTATTGATTCACTTTAAAAGCTTTTACAATAGGGCATACCCGGAATACAATCTTCTAATATTAAAAGATGCTGAAATCCTTATTCTGAAATTCTGTTGTAAATCTGATGAAGCACAAACTTGACCTCTGGATGAAGCCAATAATTAAGCACCTTCAGCTGATATTTCACAACCTGAACATGCTGTTGCAATGAAGCAGCTACACTCTCCAATGCCGATACGCTGGCAGAAACCCTAGGGCTCTCTTCCCAAACGCCAAAGAGAATTCTTCAAACAAATATCAAATCCTGGATGATGAGAATGAGCTCTTAAGTCCCTTTTTATTCTTTTCTTGTGTGAGCTCAAACACTTTCCTGGCCCATGTGGGATAAAACTTTATAATATTAAAGTGACTTTATTATTATAAAGTTACTTTATAAATTTATAATAACATTAAAATATTTAATTAAATCACTTAAGTCACTTAAACTTTAATATCTCTTGAAATACTTGTTCGATTGCTATGCCGTCTGAGCCAAGAGTCGACTCTCCCTGTTCTCCATGTGATCGGATGACTATCTAAAAATAGAAACCCTGAACAGTGACTTACTATAAATAGTAAGTATGTGAAACTGAGTCAACCGAAGGATGAGCTTGAACCCACACGAGGAGCTGAAGGAGAAAACCACTGATCACTGCCAAGAAGGACCCTCTAACCAGACCTATTAGCCTACAAGGGTCAAGAATAGGCTAAATCCATCGAACTCTGATGCTTGCGAAATTGGGGACATTACACACAGCACACCACTATTCCAATCATGTGAACCCTTTTATAGGGGCACAAGTCAAACTTTATTGGTTACACACACGTCCAATAGAAGTGTTCTACAAGAAAAGAATGATGTTTAATGCTGTTAGGTCATTTGAAATTTTTATTAAAATGCAAGAACTTAAGATGAGAACATGAATGCAGCTTCCTCCTATCTAAGTCATTCAATCCTTACTGATATTTGCAAAAATGCCTAACATTGGACTACAAAAAGGATTTTTATGGGTAATTGTTTTTAAAAATAAGAGAAAAAATGTACAAACTCGAGTTGCATAAATAACAAATGATAATTACACTACCAGCATTCCTTTAAGAAAGGAATATAACATAGTATGGTAGAAATGATCACATTGATGCCCATGTAAAATAATCAGATGAGCTTCACTGCGAGAACCTACTTCAAGAGGTAAAACTTTAAACCCAAAAAATTGTTGATTACCTTGGATGATGAAAAATAACTTAAAGCATCAAGCTAAACTAGACATATATTTCATTTACTACAAAATTATATCAGCATTCCATAAAATGTAGAAAGAAAGCAGCTTGGCAAAAAAATTGAGTGCAATAAAATTATTATGTTCTAAGGAAAAAGATATATGATTAACGGTCAGGAAAAAAGAGGAATGTATTGCAAATTAAGATCTTATATTTGATATGGTCATTGAAAGAACTGAAAGCAGAATCAAAATGAAGAATGTTAGAAGAAATTACTGAATACCTCCTCAAGAACGGCTTTCACATGTCGAAGTTTTTCTGCATGCTCGAGGTCCTCAGCATCACTGTCACTCTCCCTTCCAGACCTGAAAATGGTTTAAAAAGTAAAACTTAAATAAACAACATAGATCAAGGTCCATTAGAACTAAAAATTAAATACAATCACATTGACCCAAAACATACACTCCATTGCATTAATTAATTGTTATTTGCTCTAAATTCCCAAGATTCTCAATCTTTTGGGGAAAAGAAAAAGTAACAACCAAGACTTTTCATAGGATGAATTTATTGAAGCAAATTAGCTAAAGAAGAAAGAAAACATATTAAAGTCCACAAGTGACCAACATAGGTCAAAGGGACTTGGAAATAGAACTAATGACAATAAATAGCAAGTTGGATCCAAAAGAGGCTCCAAAAAAATTAAAAGTAGACAATACCTAAAAGAAAAACAAAAGTCAAAAGGTAGACAGGCATTCTAATGAACCAAAAGGAACGGTCAACTAGGAGTAGGAAAATCATAGTCCTATCAAAAGGGAATGAACCTATGAGTTGCCCAAAACAACTATAAATAGATCTTGCTACATACATACATACATACATACATATGAGGGAATGAAGTTGACTTCTGAAATATGCTAACCCAATTTTTCGAAGAATTAACACAAGATAACCAGCAATAGATGATTGGATTAGCGTTAGCCTCAAATTAAAAATCTGAACTTGAATGGAAGATACTGAACTTGAACTGAAGAAACTGAACTTGAATGGAAGAACTACTCAAAATCAAGAATGTGCACTCAAGATCCCACTGAGGGCGAGGTGCTAACATATGACGGAGTCTAAGAAATGGAAATTATAAACTATTAGGCGGATAACCAGCCATGAGAAACAATTCCACGCTACCACCAAACAGTGGGGGGAAAAGATTACAAATAAAGCAATTCATCCGCTGCGGCGGGCATCCACAATGCTGTGGGGATTCACCACTATGAGTGGGTATAAGATATTACAATCAAATTAACCTCACTGGCGGTAAACCATCCAGGGGACTTATGTGAAAAGAAACAGAAAGAAATTGCAGCAAATTAAACTGGAACAGTACTACTGTTTACAGTTTGTACAATGTGGAATAAGCTGCAAATTACATAGGAAATATAGTAATCTTCATACACAAGATTAATAGATGTTTTTCAATGATATTTTAACTCTCTAACAGCTGCTAATGAATCAGAAATCAGAACTTCAACAATCTGATGTAAAAACAGTAAACTGGAAATTTCAATCTGCAACTGTGAGAATTAATGAAATTATCATAACTCACTCAATTCTTCTCCGAATGACGTGAAATAAGTTGCAAATGCTCTTTTTCAGTCTGGCGCCCAAGATAGAATCCAGAAACGGCCACCAAAGTCTCTAATTTATTTGGAACGAATCCCAAGACATCACCAAATGGTACGGCCCTTTGAGAAAATCGATTTTTCAATATAAAATCAGCAACTTCAAATTAAATTCTGCTTTTTGGAGGAAGTTGGCGCCTCAAGTCAACAATTTGATTACTCAAATACCCAGAACTGAAATAAAATCACTCCACAAGATATGAACAGAAAACAACTTCAGCTGTAGCAAAACCAGGAATTTCAAAACTGTAGAATTCACCAAAATTCTCAACCTTTGTTGCTCAATCTGCTAGTCTGATGTGAGAAGCAACAATGTACCAACTAGGTGTTGTATTTCAAACACGAAATTGGGAAGGGGCTAAGAGGTAGCATCTTCGAAGCAATAGCAAAATGTCCATAGTCATTTTGACAGCATAACAGTAAGGTAATTGATGGATGATAATGCTGGAGCCAAGACCTTCAATAAATAAGAACTCAACAAGACTCTTCAATCGCCTGAGAAGCAGCTCAAAAGACACAAGAGACTCCTCCAATTCTCAAGACCAATCAACTTCTCAAGTGGCGTCCCAAAAGGCCTTCAAAAATTACACTTTATTCAAAATAATAAAAGTGGCGTCCACTTTCAAGATAAAGAAATATTTGAATAAAGATTAATTAAACTTTTGATGAGGGCGTACCCTTCATGGCCCCACTTTAAAACAACTTTAAGTTAACTCCTTAGGCCAAGGTGGGGGTCAACAGTGAAATAGAACAAAATGCCATTAATTTAATATTTTTGCCAACTGAAGACCAAACCAAAATATAACACTGCTCCAACTGCTAAGGATTAAGAATAGACAACTGCAACTGCCACAACTAGCATTTACTAAAAATAGTAAATAATATGAATGCCACAGAAAACCAAGCCCAAGAAACCCTAATTTTCACCTCATTCCCAGTCTACGGGTTCCGGAATAGACTGAAGAACTGCAAAGCTGATCACTGATGAGAAGGGGACATTACAGTCCGCCCTCCTCGAAATTGCTTGTCCCCAAGCAACTGCAAAGATGGATGCAACAAAATCTGTTCACCTTCCCACGTAGCATCTTCAATAGGCAAATTCCTCCATCTAACCAAATATTCTTTGATTGTCCTTCTTCTCAAAGAACGTTCTCTAGTATCAAGGATTTCTTCTGGAATCAACACTAAATGACCTTCCTCATCCAATGGAGGTAATTCTGATGTAGCCACCACATTGTGTCCAATTGCCTTCTTGAGGCGAGACACATGAAAAACATTATGTATTTTGCTTTCAGCTGGAAGTTCCAACTCATAAGCAACTTCACCAATCCTTTTGGTGATTTTGAAAGGACCATAAAAGCGTGGCTTCAACTTTTCTGCACCACTCTTCTTGAGAGAAGCTTGTCTATATGGCTGAAGCCTCAAATAAACCATGTCCCCAACTTCAAAAGACCTTTCCACACGCTGCTGATCAGCGTATAACTTCTGCTGATTTTGAGCTTGTTGCAGATTTTCCTTAAGAGTTCTCAAGATGTCTTGGCTTTGTTGTAACATATCCAGTGCTTGTGGAGCTCTACTATCACCAAACACTAAATCAACAAAATTAGTAGCCTCATAACCATAAAGTGCCTTAAAAGGAGACATCTTAATTGACATGTGATAAGAAGAGTTGTAACAATACTCTCCTAAATGAAGCCATTTAATCCAAGCTCGCTGCTGTCCTGAAACATAGTTCCTTAAGTAGCCCTCTAACCACTTGTTAACAATTTCTGACTGCCCATCGGTTTGTGGGTGATAACTTGTGCTTGGAGTAAGCACTGTCCCACTCAATCTGAAGATCTCCTGCCAAAAAACACTTAGGAACTTGCTGTCCCTATCACTGACAATTGTTCTAGGCAACCCATGCAAACGAAACACCTCTCTAAAAAACAACTCAGCCACTTGAGCTGCTGTAAATGAAGTGGTAACAGCAAAGAAATGAGCAAATTTCGTTAGTCTATCAACCACAACAAATATACAATCACGTCCTTGCACCTTGGGCAACCCCGTGATAAAGTCCATGGCAATACTTTCCCACTTCTGATTCGGAATAGGTAAGGGCTGAAGCAGACCAGCAGGAAAAGAGTGTTCATTTTTATTCCTTTGACAAATAGGACACTCTCTAATGTAATTCAAGACTTCATCTTTCAAACCTTTCCAAGTGAATCTTTCACGAATCTGCTTATAAGTCTTGAAAATCCCTTGATGACTAGCAAGGGGAACATCATGAAAAGATTGTAGAATCTTTTTCTTAAGCTTAGATTCTTGCACTAAAAAGATTCTATCTTTGTAATAAATTAATCCATCAACCAACTTATACCTTTCATCAACCAAATGACCTTCTAACAAGCTGGTTGCAAACTGATTTTTAACATAATCAGCAGCAATTAATTCTTTCCAATCAGCTGATAACTCACAAATTGATTGCAAATGAGGCCTTCTAGAGAGAGCATCAGCAACTATATTATTTTTTCCTTTGACATATTCAATGTCAAAGTCATATGCTTGGAGTTTACTTACCCATTTTTGCTGCCTTTCATTCAATTCCTTTTGGCGCATAAAATGTTTAAGACTGTTGTGATCAGTCTTAACAACAAATTTACTTCCCACCAAGTATTGACGGAATTTTGACAAAGCATGCATGATGGCAAGCATCTCTTTGTCATAAATAGAGTAAGTTTTTTCTGCCCCTCTCAACTTTCTGCTCTCGAAGACAATAGGATGTTTGTCTTGCATTAGGACAGCTCCAACTCCTTCTCCTGAAGCATCACATTGTAATTCAAAAGGTTTTGAAGAAATCCGGAAGTGCCAATACTGGACACGAACTCATGATTTGTTTAAACTTATCAAAAACCTCTTGTGCTTGCTTAGTCCAAAGAAAAGCTCCTTTCTTTGTAAGATCTGTCAAAGGTGCTGCTTGATGAGAATAACCTTTTACAAATCTTCTATAGAATCCACATAACCCTAAAAACCCTCTCAAATGAGAAATAGTCTTAGGAGTTGGCCAATCAAGAATGGCCCTTATCTTTTCTGGATCCACTTTCACCCCCTTTGAACTGATAATGTGGCCAAGGTATAAAAGTTCTTCCAACCCAAACTCACACTTTGATTCTTTGGCGAATAAACATTCCGCCTCTAAAATGTTAAGCACTTCTTCCAAATGCTTAAGGTGCTCTTCCCATGACTTACTGAATATGAGAATATCGTCGAAGAAGATGAGCACAAACTTCCTCAACTGCTGTCTAAAAATCTTGTTCATACAAGATTGGAATGTGGCTGGAGCATTTGTCAAACCAAAAGGCATGACAAGAAATTCAAAATGCCCAAAGTGGCATCTAAACGCTGTCTTTTCTATATCCTCCTCCCTCATTCTGATTTGGTGATAGCCCGAACGAAGATCAATCTTTGAGAAGAACATTGCCCCATGGAGCTCATCAATAAGCTCATCAATCCTAGGGATAGGATATCTATTCTTGATGGTTTTCTGATTTAATGCGCGATAGTCAACACACATACGCATTGTACCATCTTTCTTTTTGACCAGCACTACTGCTGAAGCAAATGGACTCTTGCTTGGTCTAATAAAACCACTTTCCAACAGCTCCTTGATGGCTTTTTCAATTTCATCTTTCTGCCTCTTTGGATAGCGGTAAGGTGTAGTAATGACTGGTTTTGCTCCTTCTTCTAACTCAATCACATGCTCAGAACCTCTTTCAGGAGGTCTTCCAGGAGGTAAGCTTCCAAAGACTTTACTTTTCTTTGAAAGTAAGGCTTGAATATCAGGATGATATTGCCTTTTTTCCTCAACCGGATCAGCTGGTAAAACCATACATTCAGCAGCCCATTCAACTTGATCATGGCGGATCAGCCTTTCCATCCTTTTCAAAGAAACAATTCGAGGGCCTCCATTTGACATCCCTCTTAAAACAACCTTCCTTCCATTAGACTGAAATTTCAGCTCCATGGTTTGCAAATTCAATGTGATCTCACCAAGAGATCGCAGCCATTGTATGCCTAACACAACATCAGTGTCTCCTATACCCACCACATAAAAATCATCCTTAATTTCATGATTCCCTAATTGCAAAGATAGATTAGGAATTCTCCTTGTGCAAGACATAGTGAAACCATCAGCAACCATTACTTTGAAACCATCAAAATCTTCAGTCTTTAAACCTTTTCTAGCAACTAGCCCTTCATCAATAAAATTGTGAGTTGCTCCGGTATCAATTAGAGCAACTATCCTTTGTGAATTTACCACTCCATGAACCCTAAAAGATTCATTCTTTTGAAAACTAGATAGTTGTGCAAAAGCACTACCATCTCCAACCTCTTCGGACTTGTCTTCTTGAACTTCTTCACCTTCACTACTTGCTGATTCGTATTGCTGATCAGACGAATCAGATTCTGATCCATAATCAGAATAGCCCTCCATTTGAACTACTTTGCCTCTTCCATAGCAACGGTGGCCTTTCACCCAAGGCTCACGACAAGTGAAGCAAACTCCATCCTTTCTAAGCTGTTCTTTGAGCTCTTCGGACAGCCTTGGTGGAAACTTCTTGGGCAGATTTGAAGAAGGTTTTTTATCTTTCTTATGGCTGAATGGTTTTGAGTGAAATTTAGGCCTTGGGGCTGCCAACTCCATGCTCCTAGCTTTCTTGATAGCTTCATCTAGTGTTGGAGGATCAAATGCTTTGACCCAACCCTTCAAAGGCTCCATTAAACCTTCAGCAAAAAGAACTACAAGTCTTCTTTCAGTAATGTTTGGCACCATTACTGACAACCTCTGAAAATCAGCCACATAACTTTCTAAAGATCCTTGCTGTTTCAACTGTGCCAATTCTCTAAATTTCAATTCCGGATCTTTGGTGTCAAATCTCTCAATCAGCTTATTGGTAAACTCTCCATATGTGCGAATAAGGTTATGGCCAAGAGTGACCAAACCGTGAGTCCACCATTCATGAGCTATGCCATCTAAGTGCAAGGTAGCAAATTTGATAGCATCTTCTTCCGGCATAGGTCTAAGAGAGAGGTAGTTATCTAACTTTTGCACCCATGACCTGGCTGTACACTTGTTACCACCATCAAAATGTTCCATAGTGATCTTTCCCAAAGCTTGGTAAAAATCATTTCTAGGGCCTGCAGGAGGACGTTGATCATTCCTACCACCATTTCTCCGACTCCTTTGATTCATGAATTGATCAAAGGTCCATGCTCCTCTCAAGTCAAGAGGTAAAGAAACACACTCCATATAGGCTTGACGAGTATCATCAGCAAAGTTTGGAGTAGCCTCAACTGGTTGTTGCTCTTCCCTTGGTGTGAAAACGGGAAAGAGGGGTCTAGAGGATGACCCACTATGAATTGTAGTATGCTGACCTACAATTCTGTCTCTAATATTCACCTCAGGACTGCCACTATTATTGTTTCCATTTACTCCACTACTTTCACCAGCTGAGTTATTTTGGGGCTGAATAATACTCTGAGCTGCTTGCTGATCTAACTTGGATAATAAACGGGACATCATGTCTATCATCCCGTCAAACTTCTTCTCCACTCTATCCCTCTCTTCATTATCTCTTCTTACTGAATCTGACATTATGACAGTTGTGTGATCAACCACTTCCGCTGAATTATCTAAACCTTCCACTGTTTTACCAAGGACTCTTAGAACCTCTGAGAATGTATCTGCCTCTGGAATGGACAGAAACTGGTGCTGAACTCTAGCCTGACTTCTAGTGTAAGGCCTAGTGTCTCTTTCACTCATCAGTTAACCAACTGCAGTTTGCCACAGGATGGCAGGGTCTTCTGCTTTGATACCACTGAAATATGCTAACCCAATTTTTCGAAGAATTAACACAAGATAACCAGCAATAGATGATTGGATTAGCGTTAGCCTCAAATTAAAAATCTGAACTTGAATGGAAGATACTGAACTTGAACTGAAGAAACTGAACTTGAATGGAAGAACTACTCAACGTCAAGAATGTGCACTCAAGATCCCACTGAGGGCGAGGTGCTAACATATGACGGAGTCTAAGAAATGGAAATTATAAACTATTAGGCGGATAACCAGCCATGAGAAACAATTCCACGCTACCACCAAACAGTGGGGGGAAAAGATTACAAATAAAGCAATTCATCCGCTGCGGCGGGCATCCACAATGCTGTGGGGATTCACCACTATGAGTGGGTATAAGATATTACAATCAAATTAACCTCACTGGCGGTAAACCATCCAGGGGACTTATGTGAAAAGAAACAGAAAGAAATTGCAGCAAATTAAACTGGAACAGTACTACTGTTTACAGTTTGTACAATGTGGAATAAGCTGCAAATTACATAGGAAATATAGTAATCTTCATGCACAAGATTAATAGATGTTTTTCAATGATATTTTAACTCTCTAATAGCTGCTAATGAATCAGAAATCAGAACTTCAACAATCTGATGTAAAAACAGTAAACTGGAAATTTCAATCTGCAACTGTGAGAATTAATGAAATTATCATAACTCACTCAATTCTTCTCCGAATGACGTGAAATAAGTTGCAAATGCTCTTTCTCAGTCTGGCGCCCAAGATAGAATCCAGAAACGGCCACCAAAGTCTCTAATTTATTTGGCACGAATCCCAAGACATCACCAAATGGTACGGCCCTTTGAGAAAATCGATTTTTCAATATAAAATCAGCAACTTCAAATTAAATTCTGCTTTTTGGAGGAAGTTGGCGCCTCAAGTCAACAATTTGATTACTCAAATACCCAGAACTGAAATAAAATCACTCCACAAGATATGAACAGAAAACAGCTTCAGCTGTAGCAAAACCAGGAATTTCAAAACTGTAGAATTCACCAAAATTCTCAACCTTTGTTGCTCAATCTGCTAGTCTGATGTGAGAAGCAGCAATGTACCAACTAGGTGTTGTATTTCAAACACGAAATTGGGAAGGGGCTAGGAGGTAGCATCCTCGAAGCAATAGCAAAATGTCCATAGTCATTTTGACAGCATAACAGTAAGGTAATTGATGGATGATAATGCTGGAGCCAAGACCTTCAATAAATAAGAACTCAACAAGACTCTTCAATCGCCTGAGAAGCAGCTCAAAAGACACAAGAGACTCCTCCAATTCTCAAGACCAATCAACTTCTCAAGTGGCGTCCCAAAAGGCCTTCAAAAATTACACTTTATTCAAAATAATAAAAGTGGCGTCCACTTTCAAGATAAAGAAATATTTGAATAAAGATTAATTAAACTTTTGATGAGGGCGTACCCTTCATGGCCCCACATTAAAACAACTTTAAGTTAACTCCTTAGGCCAAGGTGGGGGTCAACAGTGAAATAGAACAAAATGCCATTAATTTAATATTTTTGCCAACTGAAGACCAAACCAAAATATAACACTGCTCCAACTGCTAAGGATTAAGAATAGACAAATGCAACTGCCACAACTAGCATTTACTAAAAATAGTAAATAATATGAATGCCACAGAAAACCAAGCCCAAGAAACCCTAATTTTCACCTCATTCCAGTCTACGGGTTCCGAGATAGACTGAAGAACTGCAAAGCTGATCACTGATGAGAAGGGGACATTACAACTTGCTACAACCCTCTTCTTGTTAGATCAAAGCAAAGTTTGAAAACTCGGTGCGGACTCGACAGCCCAAAATAGGACTTGGACTCAAGACTCAACATGGACTCGGCAAAAAACTCGGCTAGGACTCGGCAAAAAAAATAAAAAAATCATCTTTTAATGTTGAGAAAGCAACCTCCAACCGCAGCCAGAGTCCAAGCCAAGGACTCAAGAGTCCAAGCCAAAGACTCGGCTCACAAGTCCGCACCAAGCCAACTCAGCCAACTTGCGAACTCTCGAGTCCACCGAGTCTGCGGTGAGTCCAACAAAGTCTTCCAACTATGGATCAAAGTATAGTAGGTTGTTAGCCTCTTAGCTATATCATTCCAATGCATTTCATTTCCTTCATATTAAATCAAGAACTAAACTAGTTTAGACAAGGGTTGAGCCCTGGCTATAAGTATATACAATCATCAATCAAGACCCCATATACCTAGATTGAGTGCTAGTTATATATGTAGGGCCTCCCAAATACACATCTAGGTAGGGTTGCCCTCTATCCCATAGAGACATGGTAAATCAAATGAGTATTGTCCCTAAACGCCTTTCTCTCATCAAATTCTATACTTGAACATTCATTGCAAGAATGACAACACCTTTTCTATTTTCCATTATTTATGTCTTTTTGCAAATCATACCTAAGTGTTCACTTTATTAGTCTCTACCTAGCAGTGAGATGAAAATCGCACTTTTAAACCTTTTCTCACTTGGAAAATTTTCACATTTTATTCTAATTTTGAAGTTGATTTGCTCTAGCCCTTCCACTTTTCATTTGACCTAATGTGCATTTTTTGACCTACTAAGTCAATTTTTCACTTAAAGGAGCACTTTTCATTCTAATTTAAAGTTAGCCTACTCTAATCCTTCATTTTTTACTTAAGTGACTAAAAGTCCATTTTTTGACCTGCTATGCCACTTTTTCACTTAGAGGATCACATTTTGACTTGTTAAGGCCTTTTTCTCAATTAAGTGAGCACATATTGTTCTAATTTGAAGTTGACCTACTTCAGCCCTTCAACTTATCACTTAAGTGACCAAAACTGCAATGTTTTGACCTACTAGACCACCTTTTTCACTTAAAGGAACACTTATGAATTGCTTACCCCTTTTCCACTTAAAGGAGCACTTTTTGTTTTAATTTATAGTTTACCTACTTTAGTGCTTACACTTTTCACTTAAATGACCATAAGCAGAATTTTTGACCTTCTAGCCACTTGTTTACATAAAGCGTCACTTTTTGATCAATCAAAACCTTTTTCACTTGAAGGAGCAATTTTTTTGGGCAAATAGACCCAAGGCAAACACTTTTGAATTATAACCATGGCCAAACCACTAAAAGCATTCACTTTGGGGCTAAATAATTTTTGATACATCTTTTTTTGAAAAATGCTCTCATGAGAATAGTTAGCCAAGAAATAGTGCACCCTTTTGAGTCATTTACCACTTAATTTTGGATCTAACTAGAAAATGTTGGAGTAGATGATTGAACCCCTCGCACCCCAAGGACTAGTTGCAATTAAAACACCCTATCACAGAAGATAGTAGCAACTAATTTGTTATGAAACTTAATATTTCATTTGATGCAAAATTGAATAAATGTTGATTATTATTACAATATACAATGATATGTCCTTGTTATAAAGATAAGGATAAAACCCTAGATACGATAAAATAGATCACAACATATGTCTTAATCCTATGACACGAGACACAAAAATGCACATGACCCATCTAAGCTTAAGTATGCTAGTATGAATAGAACCTAATAAGAACCAATCAGGTGATACCCATTTTTCACACCAACAACCCCCTTAAGAACAATTCAAAGAGTATGATAAAATGCAAAGATGCATTGATGATGAATGATGGAGGGGTCCCAGCTACAAGGCCTAATGAGGTACCCATGTACAATCAAATAAATCTCTCACAACTAGAGAAAAGGAAGAAACTTCATGGGGGAAAACTCCTCTCCAAATGAAAGAAAAAACGTAAACTAACATGTACATGTGATGGAAGAAAGGAGGACTCAACATGACCTCCCAAATACTGCATTTGTCACAAATGTACAATGTATATCCTCCCAATAGGAGAGAAAAGTTGTGAGTCTGTGACTATGAATTCCCGACCCTCCCCCCGCCTTCAACCCGTCCTTCCCCTCCCCCCCACAAAGAAGTAGCTCATGTGCCAATGATGAGAGCTACAAGATAGGATACAATCCACTACCTACAAATTTGAAAAAAAATAGATCCACTACTGATTGTAGAAACTAGAAACCATTCCCATAATTTGGATGAATAGGGAATCCAAATCTAAATGTGTCTTTAAATACAACTCTAGAGTCCCCATGTTGGAAACAAATTTCTCCTCTGAAAAAGAAACTAAAACCAAGAGGGAAATATTTGAACATCTAGAAACACTTAAGATGTGATGACATCACTACCATCAAAAAGGTAATGTAAATCCTCTAATGTGTCCTAAAGATCTACACTGTGAAACTCCACAAACAAAGATGATATGTCTAAACGAATCCTAAGTAGTTGTATCTGGAAGATCATGAATGCCTTGTTGCGCTCAACCAATAGGATCCATGAATGTAGCAACACTAGTCTCATCAAGAACAGTACGAGATAAAGATGCGATCTCAACACAAAGAGGAGCAAGCGAAGTCTTTGTATCATCTGAACATTCAAGACCTGCAATATATTCAAGCTCCTCTAAAGTGTCATCATCAAAGGGTATATTATTTGCATCAACAAAGGGAATGAAGCAATTTGAAATATTCCGAGCCAAATTTTTTCGTTTTTCAATTAACAGATTACAACATTACAAGCAAGTACCCGTTAAGGTTAGAAGATAAACCCAAACGTACGGAAACAACTCTAACCAGTATGGCACCGATGATGGTGAGCATTGGTCAGAGGGTCTTCTACTCTAAATACTGAAAGGGAACTCAACGTCAAGTATGTGCTACCCAATCCAATGCGGAGTGAGGGGCGACCATATGACGGAGTGATTACAATAACAATGCTTGAAAGAGAAATGCTGAAAGCTGAAAACACTCAACACCCAGAATGTGCTTGCTAACCCAGAATGGGAGAGTAGCTACCATAGGGCGGAGATTTATCTATTACAACAAGAACTGAAGGAAGAATAAGTATTACAATAACGATGAGCAATAATAAGAACAACTGGTCAGTACTACTGCCAGCTTACAAAGATGTCATTGCCTGCAATATCAAGACTTAAGATGCTCTTTCAAATGATGCATTCAACAAGGAAGCTTCTGCAAAGTATACAATGAAATCTCAACACCAACCAGATAAGGAAGATGCAGATTTCTTAAACTGTCATACAAATCTGCACTTTTTGTCATAAAACCAGCAACCTATGAATTTACTCATATGCTCATAACTCTCTCATTTCCCACCCAAATGATCTCAAATCTGATGCAATAGACACTCAAAATGATGGCGCCTAACTTAGTAATAAGAAATGGCATCTAAAAATGGTTATTAATTACTGACACGAATCCCAATGCACTCTAGAAAGTACGGCCTTCAAGGAATGACGGATTTGCATTATAAAATCATACGCTTCGTATTAAAATCTGCAAATATTCATGAAGGGGCGCCTCTAACAGGGAAACACAATGAGACAATACCCAGAACTAATATTTTTGTATTTTTTGAGATATGAATACAAACGTGGATCTGCTGTATCTAAAATGCAACCTTGGAAATACCTCTAAAATGCAGAAAACAGAAACTAAAGAATTACAATGATGTTTACAATGCACAAAATCAAATGAACTCACAAATCTATCTTAAATAATCGAACCTCTCCACTAGGTGCTGTCTCTCAAGCACGAAGTCGAGCCCAGACTAGGAGGCATTCATTCCTCGAAGCAATCCCGCAACCATTTCGGCAGCATAACATTAGCATAGACCAAAAGATCCCCAAATGATGAACCAAGTCTTCCTTATATAATTTCCTGTTGACCTCTCGAAACCCTAAAATCTTCTTCAAGTCAAAACCCTAATCCCCTTCAAGAAATGGCGTCCTTTTTCCCTCAAGCTTAATATTGACCCTTTTAATTAAATTCAATATTTTAATAATGGCGTCCACTTAAGAGCTTGATTTGACTTTAGGAAATTATGAAATAATCCTTAATAAAGGCGCCACCCTCAAGACCACTTTTTAAAACAACTTGAAGTCATCGGACTAGGCCAAGGGGGTCAACATTATAATATAATATTAAAACGTGACTTTAATTAATTATTACAACTTATCTCTCCAAATGCGCCCCGAAGCCAGCAATGAGGAAGCCAACTGATCAAACTAACATAGGAAGTCAACCATGCTGGACCCAACTGCCAAACTGCCAAAAATAGAATTTACTAAAAATAGTAAATTCCGGAAAATGCTCAGAATGCCGAGATGAACACACCACTGCGAAGCTCTCTGAAAACCCAGAAAGGATCCGCCATTGAAACCATCATCTCTGAACAAAGACCTCCTCAAAAATAGGAAACCCTAATTTATCTTCCGACTAGCCTTCGGGTTCCCAAAGAAAAGGCCAACGGTCACTGGAAGGATCAGGTTTGAGAAGGGGACATTACAATCCGCCCTTCCCAAAATTGCTTGTCCTCAAGCAATACCACCACAACTCCAGAAATTTGAAAACTAATCCATACGCAACAAGTATGATCCCTGGTTTCCAAATGCGTCTCAGGAAAAACCCACCATGCCGATGCTGCACCACTCTGATCACATCAAGGAAAATATCATGCCAATGCTGCACTGACTCCCCTTGTAACTCCAAAGTGTTACCATCTATGATACTTAAACTGGAAGATCTTAAAGGAGGGAAATCAAAATCATGCAACATCTCATGTCCACGATGCCCCGAATTAACAGTATCAACCATACTACTGTCAATCAGAATTCTAAGCAACAGGAAAGATAGTCTACTCAATTCAAACTTGAACTCTTCAGCATACCTCCACATGATAACAAACGGAACCATGACTGCAAATGTGACATCTTCAAATCTTTTTGCAAAGAAGAAGGCAATCCTTTGCAAAAGCTCAACAAATTCAAACTCAGGACTCCTCATGAATTCCCTATGCCTCGACTGAATTATCATGGCACAACTATGCAGTCTGAAGAATTTTTTCACAATTCCAACCCCAAGAGTTTCAAAATATAGATTCAAAGTATGGGGTAGCTCATTGTCATGAACCACTAAAGAAAATAAACCATCAGAATTTGCATTACAAACCCCCACAGTGGCTGAAAAATACGCTAAAGCCATCTCCATCAGACAACTACCACTTCTTTGATCAGGAGTGAGGTACCAACTCTCCTGAATGAAAGTAACTCCATAAGTAAGGTGGCTGGTCTGCCTCCCACCAGCAAACTCGAGTCTCAAAATCTGCCCTTGTCTGAGCTGAAAGTCACTTCCAAGAACTACCGATCGTTGATCTTTCCAACCCATATTCAAAATTTCTCTCCAATCCATTTGTTGATGAACAAACGGAACCATCAAGTAGCTGGAAATGAAGGGAACAACATCAACAAGTCTGGAAATTTGTTCCTTATCCCTCCAAGAGTCTTTTCCATAAGTAATAAACTCTGACAACCCAAGTTGAGAATCCCAAACATGGATACTCAACTGGAAGTGATTTTCAACACACTGCAAAGAAATCTCTACACATTCCAAAGTGCTAGTGAAAACCAAGTGCCTTCTCACGAAACTGATGCCCCTTCTAGTAAATCCTTGAAGCTTAACCATGAAAGCTTCCACATTAAGGGAGTATGAAACATAGAGTGGCTTCAATTTCCGCTCCCAAAACTGATCAATATGATTCCAAACATCATTCCACCCAAGGGATGGATTGTCAAGAGTGCAACTACCAAAGTCTAGTTCACCTTTTCCCCATTCCTCCTGAGTAGTAGGTCTGAAATCTTCACTCGTTGCTGCTGTGATGAAGTTACCAACAGCTACCAAGACTTGTCTCTTCAACACCTTGATGTCATAGATGTTGAAATTACCTTGCTTCGTCACCTCCCATGTAGAACCTTCATCCTCAAAGCCACTTATGCATCCATTACTACTCAACATACGTGGCACATCCTCATGGAGTGATATCGAAGCATCCAAGCACTGGAAACCAGAATCAGTTTCATTCTCCATTTCATCCTCTACTTCATAGAGAGGATTATCATAACTGTTCTCATCACCTTCTTGAAAAAGAGGATTGTCATAAACTTGAAAGTCATCCCTTTCATCTTGCTGCTCCAAATCTGCACATACAATCTTTGATTTTCTTGTGAAACCTACAAGATCAAACTCCTCTCGAAGACTATCAACCTCATCAATTACTTGCTTGATTTCTCCAGCTCTTCGTGCATCCTCTTGCTCCTTGAAAAGTTTGAAATCTGCGAACTGGTCTTCAACCTTTCTTAGAGCCAGCTGGGTTTCTTTCAAATTGTCCTTTGTTGATTTAAGCTCCAAGGTGAGCTCATCAACCATATTCTCCCTTTCTTTGAAAACAATGAAGGCCTTCTTTGCAGATTCAACGGCACGATCTTGATCTTCAATCAAGTGTATGTATGCTGATTTCAATGTCTCGAAAGAGCCTCTGATAAGTTGCAAGTTAGGAAGAGCAACTTCATCCTTAACTCCACTTCGTCTCTCTTCAGACTGAGCCTTCCAATAGAGATCATCAACCAAATTGTGTGTGCGATCAAATCTAGATAGGGCTCGCACTTCATCTTCAACGGACACCTTAGGTTGGCCTTCCCACTCATAAGAATGCGAAGATGGTGAATTGCTGATAGGCTGTAACTGAAAATCAGAACTTTGTTTCACGCTTTTGCTGCCCTCATTGTTGCTCCAACATTCTTGTACTTCACCACCAACTAGTGGGGAATGCTCAATGTCTTGGAAAACATCATACTCCACTAAGCCTTCAACTCGTTGATTGCAATCAGCTTCATGTCTTGATAAATTAGATTTGTGTTTGGTAATTCCTCCAAACCTTTCATCTTCAAGAGCCATATGGCCCTCAAACTCTGTTTCCTCTTCCATGTTACTCTGATCAAACTTGAAAGCAGCCCCAAACTTAATCATATTAACACCATTGTCTGCTGATAGAGAACCCTTATCAAGTTCTATTTCTTCATCCGGATCAAAGGGAAATTCATCCCATACCGGTTTGTCATCACTAAGTACCTTCACACCTGGATCCCAAATGGTGAGAGGCTGATTGTTTTGATCATAAGAAGAGTGTTCTTTGTGCAACATTTGGAGTGTTGATTCTTGGAATAGGTCAACTCCCAAATCACTAAAGCTGATGTCTTCATAAGTACCTCCCTACAATGGTTGGCTCTGAAGTTCAAACTCAAAACCACCCTTAGCATTGTCACTGAAAGGAAGTAAGGAATCTTTAGAGCTAGCTGTTTGAAATTTTTTATCATCCTTATCATCAATGAACCTATCATCTATAGGTATGTTTCTGATCTCATCATGATCAGTCATATGCATGCCATAGAGGTCTTCTTGATCACTTGTAATAAATTCATCTTGTGAAAACTCTTGAGGAGTTTGAATAGCAACAAGAGGAAAACTATCTATCACTAAATCTTCAACAAGAGGAGGTACAAACACCTCGAAATCATTACCAACATCCTTTGTGAAGCCCTTAGTCTCAAAACCTTCATGAGATGAATCCAAATTAGAATTCAAGTTTGCTGCTATATTCTTTTCACCGAACTGATCTACATCACTTGCTATCACATGCAAGTCAAGGGGAGTATTATGGGGCTCTCCCGCACACTCCTCATCTGTCAAGGTTTTTTCATCCAACGCCCTATCATTTTTAGGCAAAATGAGCACCTCGCTTGTGCCATCTTCAACACTAGTTGACTGATTTTTTTCTTCATTCTGCTTACTTGGGGGCTGCAACCTACAAACAGGCATTTCTTCTACCTTCCTTGCACCTACAACCATGGCATGTTCTGCTTCCTCCTTAATCATTTTCTTGATGTAGTTGACCATAGCCCGCTTTCCAGGGTGATAATCCCCCTCACAAGTCAAAAAGGTGTCAAATGAAACATCGTTCTTAATCTCATCTGTCAAGCTCTGATAATCTCTGTAGAGTATGTCAGCCTCGTGTTCACATTTCCTCTTGAACTGGCATTCTTTAGAAACCCCAATCAAATCCGACTTCTCAGACTTAGCATAAATCTTTCTGATTCCACACCTTAACTCTGGATCCTTCAATAGCGTATACACATCATGCATTAACTCAAGTAGAGACTTCTCTGTAGTCATCTTTCTCTGTCAAGTGAACTCTGATGGGCACAGGATGGCAGGATCTTGGCTCTGATACCACTGAAATATTCCGAGCCAAATTTTTCGTTTTTCAATTAACAGATTACAACATTACAAGCAAGTACCCGTTAAGGTTAGAGATAAACCCAAACGTACGGAAACAACTCTAACCAGTATGGCGCCGATGATGGCGAGCATTGGTCAGAGGGTCTTCTACTCTAAATGCTTGAAAGGGAACTCAACGTCAAGTATGTGCTACCCAATCCAATGCGGAGTGAGGGGCGACCATATGACGGAGTGATTACAATAACAATGCTTGAAAGAGAAATGCTGAAAGCTGAAAACACTCAACACCCAGAATGTGCTTGCTAACCCAGAATGGGAGAGTAGCTACCATAGGGCGGAGATTTATCTATTACAACAAGAACTGAAGGAAGAATAAGTATTACAATAACGATGAGCAATAATAAGAACAACTGGTCAGTACTACTGCCAGCTTACAAAGATGTCATTGCCTGCAATATCAAGACTTAAGATGCTCTTTCAAATGATGCATTCAACAAGGAAGCTTCTGCAAAGTATACAATGAAATCTCAACACCAACCAGATAAGGAAGATGCAGATTTCTTAAACTGTCATACAAATCTGCACTTTTTGTCATAAAACCAGCAACCTATGAATTTACTCATATGCTCATAACTCTCTCATTTCCCACCCAAATGATCTCAAATCTGATGCAATAGACACTCAAAATGATGGCGCCTAACTTAGTAATAAGAAATGGCATCTAAAAATGGTTATTAATTACTGACACGAATCCCAATGCACTCTAGAAAGTACGGCCTTCAAGGAATGACGGATTTGCATTATAAAATCATACGCTTCGTATTAAAATCTGCAAATATTCATGAAGGGGCGCCTCTAACAGGGAAACACAATGAGACAATACCCAGAACTAATATTTTTGTATTTTTTGAGATATGAATACAAACGTGGATCTGCTGTATCTAAAATGCAACCTTGGAAATACCTCTAAAATGCAGAAAACAGAAACTAAAGAATTACAATGATGTTTACAATGCACAAAATCAAATGAACTCACAAATCTATCTTAAATAATCGAACCTCTCCACTAGGTGCTGTCTCTCAAGCACGAAGTCGAGCCCAGACTAGGAGGCATTCATTCCTCGAAGCAATCCCGCAACCATTTCGGCAGCATAACATTAGCATAGACCAAAGATCCCCAAATGATGAACCAAGTCTTCCTTATATAATTTCCTGTTGACCTCTCGAAACCCTAAAATCTTCTTCAAGTCAAAACCCTAATCCCCTTCAAGAAATGGCGTCCTTTTTCCATCAAGCTTAATATTGACCCTTTTAATTAAATTCAATATTTTAATAATGGCGTCCACTTAAGAGCTTGATTTGACTTTAGGAAATTATGAAATAATCCTTAATAAAGGCGCCACCCTCAAGACCACTTTTTAAAACAACTTGAAGTCATCGGACTAGGCCAAGGGGGTCAACATTATAATATAATATTAAAACGTGACTTTAATTAATTATTACAACTTATCTCTCCAAATGTGCCCCGAAGCCAGCAATGAGGAAGCCAACTGATCAAACTAACATAGGAAGTCAACCATGCTGGACCCAACTGCCAAACTGCCAAAAATAGAATTTACTAAAAATAGTAAATTCCGGAAAATGCTCAGAATGCCGAGATGAACACACCACTGCGAAGCTCTCTGAAAACCCAGAAAGGATCCTCCATTGAAACCATCATCTCTGAACAAAGACCTCCTCAAAAATAGGAAACCCTAATTTATCTTCCGACTAGCCTTCGGGTTCCCAAAGAAAAGGCCAACGGTCACTGGAAGGATCAGGTTTGAGAAGGGGACATTACACAATTTGTAGTAGGATCATTTGGAAATGGAGAGATATTTGGGTCTTTAAAGATCTCCCAAATCTTTGGCCAAAATCTACATAGGCAATCAAAGTCCGATATAGCACACATAGTGTCATGATTAGCACTAGAACAAATTAATCCTACAACATGATCAATACTATTTACTCATGTTCACTTCCTCCCATGTGTAGCTAGCTCAAATATGAGCCATAAAGATAAGGCAAAAGATTTAGCCACCTAAGATGTGTTAGGATTCCATTTTGTCAATACTCATAGTTATCCTTATTCCAGTTACCATAGAAGGATGAACAAGAAAACCCATGACACTTACCCAAATAATAAAATCAAATACTGGTAATCTTATTACAAGTCAATAAGATAAAATGAATTCATCTCATTTATGATAATCAAATATCATGGATGAGCTTGTCAATACTATAATGTCCCCGTTTTTAGCTCTACACTTTTCAATGACTGATGGCCTTTTCCTGGTGCGCTGTCAGCTGGTTAGAGACAGGATTAGGGTTCCCAACTGTTTGGTGGGTTCTTTTGAAGATTTAGGGTTTTACTTGTTGGAGTTTGGGTGTTTGGATTCTGGATTCCTTCTGGCTTTTCAGAAAGCTTTGCAGTGGTGGCGCATGTACTTCAATGTGAGTAACTTTAAAAATTTACTATTTTTAGTAAATTCTATTTTTGGCAGTGGAAAGGCTGGTTTCAGTTCAGTTGATTCTCTCCTTCTGACGGTTCAGTTCGTATTGATGTTTCTGGCATTTTGGTGCATTTCTGGAGAGATAAGTATTTTAATTAAAAAATGTTATAATTTAATATTGGGACCCCTTGGCCTAATGAGACAACTTTATGTTGTTTTTAAAAAGGGGGCTTTTGAGGGTGTTTATTTCATTAAGAAATATTTGATGTTCTTGGGTCAGAAAATGCTCAAAAAGAAAAGTGTTTATTTCATTAAGAATGTTTTATATCTCACTTGAAATGGGGCGCCACTTTATGCTTGGTCAATGGTCAAAACCTAAAAGCATCTTGAAGTTAGGGCGCACCTTCTGGAAGCTTCTGGAGGGTCTTCTCAAAGTTATAAAAGGGAGCTTTGGGACTTCATTTCTCATCTTATGTCTTGAATATTGTTATGTTGCCGAAATGGTGCTGGACTGCTTCGAGGAATGAATGCCTCCTAGCCTTGGCTCGACTTCGTGCTTGTGAGATAGCACCTAGTAGAGAGGTTTGCTAGTTTTGAGCGAGTTTTTGTAGTGAGGATTGCATTGTAGTGTTGTTTTGTCATTAGAAGTTCTGTTATTGCATTTCTTATCATTTTTTGGAGTTGCTGAAGACAAGCTGAAACTGTAGTTTCACTCATAGTTGGAAAACTCGCCCCAAGGAAAAACTCGCCAAGGGAAAAATTGGAGAGTTTTTAAAAACTCGCCAAAAACTCGGAAAAAACTCGGCAAAAAAACTCGGGAAATGAAAAAATTGCTTAATTTTCATTAAAAACACATTTTTTTTGCAAAATTCAATGACAAGATGAATCCAATGAATCCATAAATGAGTACAAAAGTGTTTTCTATTAATTTTGATTGACTTTAATGTAAATTAATTACAAAATCGCATTCTCATGCGGAATCCGGATGGCTAAAAGCCTGAAAGTCTGATACATGAAAACAGTAAAACTAGAACTAGAAGCAAATACTAAAGTTCTAAACAACAACTAAATACAACATGCTAGGCTTTCCTCTTCCCTAGTCTAGCAACAGCTAGTGAAGAAGAGGTGGGTCCTCTAGCCCTGCCACGTGTGCGTGGTGCTAGTGGTGGTGGCTGCGGTGCTACTGCTGCTGGCTCTGGCTCTGGCTCTGGCTCTGGCTGGATCTCATCCAACCCTACATCTCCAACTCCTGATGCACCCACATCCTCCATTGCCTCTCTCTCAAAGTCAAGGATTTCATCTGCACTAAACAATGGAGGCTGCTCCTCTCGCCCTGTCCAATCACTATAAGGATCTATCTCATCTAAGTCAATAGGATCCTGTGATTTTTCTTCAACTCTCTTTATGCGCAACCGAAGGTTGTATTGCACAAAGACCAAGTCATTGAGGCGCTTTTGTGTTAACTTGTTCCTCTTTTTCGTGTGAATGGACTCGAACAAGCTCCAATTGCGCTCACAATTGGATGCACTACAAGGCTGACATAGAATACGGAGGGCAATTTTTTGTAGATTTGGGGTTTTTCCACCCCAATTTTTCCACCAAACATCTGCAAAAAACAAAAACAAAATTGAAGAGTTAGAAAACAAAGTCAAAGACTCAAAAGTCAAAAGTCAAAACACATTTTATCAAATTCTAAGATGCATGTGAAATAAACTTAAAATTTAAAGACTCTGAATTTTATACCTGGTGGCAAAGTGGTTCTTCCTCTAACAGCCAACTCTGAAGAAAAGAGATTACCAGTTGCCTCCCTATATATATCCATCTCCCTGACGATGAGGTCTCTCACTGCAACCTCAGGTTCCATCCTCTGAATGCATGTTGTGAGCCCCTCCATAACCTCTCCATTAGGATCAGAGAAGCTCTCTGAGAAGAGAAAAGAAGGGTTGAGGAAGTACCCTGCTGCATGGATGGGTTGGTGGAGTTGATTGTTCCACCTCTTATCAACAATCTCCCATATGGGATCAAATTTGAGGCTGTCCCCCTTGTAATAACTTTTGATGGCCTCCTTGGCCCTATCCATGGCCTCATAAATGTATCCCATTGGGTTTTCATCCCCATCTACCAAGCGGAGGACTCTAACCAAGGGCTCCGACACCTAGATTAAAAATACAAAAAGATCAAAGTTAGAAATTTATAATGAAAGGCTTAAAGTTAAATTAAAAAACATATATTTATATTGAACTTGAGATTAAAATTAAAATCAAAGTTTGGAAGTTACCTTCACGATCTCTGTAGCTTTTTGTGCAAACAAGGGGTCGAAGACTATTGCAGAAATTCTATCTCCTTCGGCCTTCTTTGAATATGAAGAGTCATTCCATGCTTGACTCACGAACATTTGTCTTAGAGAGCCCAAAGAATCCAAAATGCTTTGCAACGTTAGGAAAATTGTTGCAAACCTTGTGGCACCCGATCTCACCAACTCCTTCCCTTGCGTATGCTCTCTCATCAAACTAAGAACCCAAGGGTGATTGTAGATATATTTTGTGATGCTCCTTGCATCATCTACAATCGGTGCCACCCAAACAAGTTTGCCTATGTCCTCCAAAAGAAGGTCAAGGCAATGAGCCGCACAAGGTGACCAAAAGAGTGATGGATGTCTACTCTCAAGCATCCTTCCAGCTGCCACATACGCTGCTGCATTATCTGTGATGACTTGCACCACATTAGCAATCCCCACCTCCATCACAACTTCTTCCAACAACGTACACAATGTATCTGCAGTTTTTATCTTGTTGGAAGCATCCACCGACTTCCAAAACACAAATTCACCTTTGGAAGCAACCAAAAAATTAAGGATGGTGCGGTTTCTCCCATCCGTCCACCCATCAGAAAGAATTGAGCAGCCAAATTTTTTCCATTTATTTTTTTGCTCTTCCACCACATGCATTGCCCTTTCGGTTGCATTTGTGAGCAACCTACAAGTACAAAGTAAAATAATTAAATAAGTACAAAATTGTAAGTTATAAACAAAAAATAGCTTGAATTCAACATAAATAATAAATTAATTTAAATTTTAAATGAAAGAACATAAAATTTAAGTTGATTTGTCACTTACTTCCCACTCAAATCTTTGCGAGAAGGTGGCTTGAAGCCTTTTCCCGCAACTGTCAATGAAGTGACCATATTGTGCCAATAGGGACTATTCGCTACATTGAATGGTATGTTATTGAAATACCAAAAATCAGCACATGCCATGGTAGCATGTTCATGCACCTCCTTGTTCCACCCTGTAGCCTCCAATGATACCTGTGCTCCTGGTGTGTTTCTTGGCACAAAAAAACTCTGTGGGTTGCGTGAAGATGAAGGTGGTGGTGGCATTGGCACTCTAGTCGAACTAGAGGACAAGGGGGGCCTAGAGGATGCTGTGGCTGTGGCTGTGGTGGTTGTGCCATGAGTGCGAATCCGTGGACCACGAAGAGAGCCCACAATGCCAACAATATCTGGCTCTGCATCCTCATCTGACTCTATCTCCATGTGCTCAGCCTCGTGCTCCTGAGTCCCATGGGCATGCACATGTCCACTGGCTATGGCTGCTGCTATGGCTTTTTTAGCCCTCTCCTTTTGCATTTTTTTTTCCTCAGCAAGTGAAAGTAGGGCAAGCATCTCTCTTCTAATCTCTTCTTTGGGCTTCTCACAAACCTTGGCATCACGCTGAGGAATGCCTGCTAGATGGTATTTGAGGCGATTTATGCCTCCATGATATGTTTTTTTGCATTCACCACAAACAACTGTTCCAGGCACTGGCCCTCTGACACCATATTTCCATGTAGGGTCTCTAGCCCCTGCAGGACGTGTGCCTGGAACCCATGATGATGTTGTGTGAGGGGTGGAAGTTGATGGGGTGGGGGCGGAACCTGATGCTGAGCCTGAACGAGAGGTAGAAGCCATTATAGTGTGTAATGTGTATTCACTGATCAATGATCAATCTACACATTCAAAAAATAAGCACAACATATTAGTTTTTTAATATAAAAAAAATTTAAAAACAACCTAAAATCATTAAAACTTAAAAAATCTAAAGCTAAATTCCATTTAAATTGATACAAATGTGCTTAAATGAATTATCAATTAACATTATTAACTAATCTTATCATTCTACACAAAAAATGAACCTAGGTCTGAAATTTTCAAAAAATAGTGAAAAAAATGAAAAAAATCAGCAAAAATCAACAAAAGATTGTGATGAATTTTGTTTTTTGGATTCTAAATGCAAAAAAATTGTTTCTTTGTGCTCTATCATGTCTTTTTTTCAATTTGGAATGAGTATTTTGCAAGAACAATGAAAGAAAATGATTAATCAAAAACAAAAAACAAAAATAGAAACCCTACCTTTGAATCGAATTTCTCTTCAAAATCCACACAAAATGGTGTTTGAATCTTCTCTCCTCGATGGAAAATCGTTGGAAATGATATCTCCTTGCTTGGGGGGGGTTTTCAGCTCCTCACACAAAGTATCAATTGATTTTGAAATGAAATGAAGAAGACAAAAGACGTTTTTTTGCTTTATCCCTGCGCAGGCGAGTTTCTGGCTCGGACTCGCGAGTTTTTGGCGAGTACTCGCCATAAAAACTCGCGAGTTTTTACCAAAAACTCGAAAAAACTCGGAATTTTAACTTGGCGAGTTAAACTTGTAAAAACTCGTTTTTGAAAAAAACGAGCGAGTTTTTAAAAACTCGCCGAGTTCTCTGCGGGTTTTCCATCTATGGTTTCACTCATAACTTTGAAAATAAATTTATTATCATTCCGGGTATTGATCATTTGTGTCTCTCTGCCTTGGGCGACCATTCTTGCCAAGTCTCAGATTTTATAAGCAAGAATTGAATTTTACAAAAGGATTCGCCCTTCCTTGAGGGCCGTACCATCTCACCTTGCTTGGAAATTCGTGCCAAATAAATAGCAACGGTTAAGGTCAATTTCTTGTTTGGGATTTGGGCGCCATCATCTTAAGAAGCTTTTACATTTGATTTGGTGTCTTTTGGATGAGTATTGTGTGAGATACAAGCATTTTAGTGAGTTCTTAGAGTGCTGGTTCTGTCATTCATGCTGCTGATCTGTCATATCAGATTCGACTATTTGCATTTGGGTGAAGGGTTTGTGTCTGGAAGGTCATATTTAGCTTTGGAATAATTATATCTATTACTGCAGCAGTGGAGAGCTGCTAATCATGTTCATTGCAGGCATCTTCTGATATTTTGTAAGCTGAACAGTAGTACTGTCAGCATTCTCTCTTCTGCTCTTGACTTTACTATATTTCCCACTAGATAAGTGGAAGAGGCTGACTTGCCGCCTATTTACTTTCTGTACTTGTTCTCTTTCGTTTGTAATACCCACTGGATAAGTGGAATAGGCTGGCTTGCCGCCTACTTTACATTCTGAAATCGCATTTGTATTTCTTTATATCTCCGCCATATGGTCGCCTCATTTCCATCTTGGATTTGGGTAGCACATACTCGGTGTCGAGTACTTTCAGTTGCAATTTTGATTTAATGTACTGACGATCCTCTTGCCATATGACAGCCTCTCTCTTGTTGAGATTGAGTGCGCATTCTTGGCAACGAGTTATTTGTAACTGATGGTTTGATTGAACTAACCCTAACGGGTGCTTCTGCATTGTTGTGTACTTGGAAAATTTTGAAAAAATTGGTTTAGGATATTTCAGTGGTATCAAAGCCAAGATCCTACCATCCTATGCCCATCAAGGTTCAGTTGACAGTTGAATGATAAAGAAATCAGTTCTACACCAGAGGTCAGAATAGAGTTTAGCTCAGTTTAGAAGTGGCAGTTAAACATGGCTAACAGAGAAGAGATAAAGCTGGAACAAACACTTTTTGCGACAGGAAATAGACTTGACAAAGAATGTAAGTCAAGGGAAGATGAAAAGAATAATCTTCAAATATTGGAACAATGTTTGAGACAGGTGAAGCAGTCACCTTCTGAACGGATGCAGTTGGCATTATCACCTGCAGTTCACCTTTTAATTCAACCCTATTGGCCGGGACATCCAAATGAAGAAACCAAGCTGCTGATTACTTCTTGCTTCATGGAGTTGATGAGAATTGTGATTCCCCTGATGCCTTATGATGATGAAACTATGAAGAAGATTCTTCATAGAATTGTTGAAAGTTTCCAAGATCTTGATGTAACTGGAAGCGGTCTATTTTCTAGAAAGATTGCTATCTTAAAAACATTTTCAGATCTCAGGATAAGTAACTTGCTATTAGACTTGGAAATGCATGATCAGATTTATCACTTGTTCCGTTACCTCTTCATATCCACTTGGAGCAAACAGGAAAAGGATGTTATTGCAGCTGTGAATAATATTCTTGTTCTCACTATTAATGAGGCTGATGAAATTCCACCTAGTGTCCAATCCTTCCTCTTGGACGCATATGAACATGAAGAAGAGGGTTCCCCTATGGCTGCTATGCTGATTAAGGGATTGTTTAATCAATGTGAGGAGAAATTGAAGCCGCTTTTGGAGAAATTAGAGCAAGATGCAGGAAAGATTAGTGGTCATGATGACGGAGATGATTCCAAAGAGTCCATACCAGATCATGTTGACGATTTGGTAAAGATGGATTCTCTTCAAGTTGCTGTCCCAACTTCTCAAGAAGTTCTACACGAAGACATCAGCATAATACTTCCTCATGGTGAAGATAATGACGGTGAAGTTTACAAAACAGCAAGCAATGAAGATTCTTCATTTCACTATGGTGGTGACATTTGGTTTGAGCAGCAAACTGAGCCATGGGAGAGAAATAATTTTGATGTTATCAGCTTACGTGATTTAGGAGTTGACTTATTTAAGGAGTCATCACTTTTGGGGGAGCAAGATAAGCTTTTTCGTGTTGATCATCTTAATCAACCCACTAGCAATTGGGATCCGGGTGTGTTAGCACCAAGGTATGAAAGAGAACCTTTGTGGGATGAATTTCCCTTTGATCCTGATGAAGAACAAAAATCAGATTGCATTGCAAACTATGAGGTGGCCATTGAAGTGGAAGTTGTCTTCGAAGAAGAAGAGTGTTCAATGAAGCTCCATAATGATCTCCTTGAAGTGGTTGCAGCCACTAAAGAAGAAAAAGTTTATACGGAAACTTTCCTAACAGCGAATGATTATGATCCATTGAGCAAGTTGGATGCTGCTATAATGTTTGATCAAGGAGACGGTGATGATCAGGGAGAACTAGAAGACCATATAGCTCTTGAAGAGGAAAGAGTTAAAGGGGTTTACAAACACAAGTCTGATTTTTCCATTCAAGAGGCTGATTGCAAACATAGAGACAAAGAAATCATGGAGAATGATCATCTCCATGGCATTGAACATTATCCGCATGTTGGTGGTAAAGTACAAGGATGTCGGAGCAGCATTGAGGGCAGCAAAGACAAGGGGCAAGGTTCTGATTTTCAGTTGCAGCCTACCGGCAGTTCACCATCTTCGCATTCTTATGAGGGGGAAGGTCAATTCAAGGTGTTCATTGACAAGGAAGTGCAAGCTCTATCCCTATTTGACCGCACACATAGCTTGGTTGAAGAGCTTTACTAGAAGGCTCAGCTTGAAGGGAGACATAGAGGAATGACAGATGAAGTTGCTCTTCCCAATTTGCAACTTATCAGAGATTCCTTGGAGACCTTGAAGTCCGAGTACGTGCACTCGATTGAAGAACGAGATCATGCCTTTGAAGTTGCAAAGAAGACCATTTGTGCTTTTCATGAAAAGGAGAGTATGATTGGTGAGCTCATTCTGAAGCTCGAAACAACAAAGGACATGTTGGGAAAAACTCAGTTGGCTCTAACGGAGGTTGAAGACCAATTTGCTAACTTCAAACTCTTCAAGGAGCAAGAAGGTGCACAAAGAGCTGAAGAAATCAACCAAGTGATTGGACAGCTTGATTGTCTTCAAGAGGAGTTTAATCTTGAAAGCATCTCAAGAAAATCAGAAGTTGCATGTGCTGGTTTGGAGCAGCAAGATGAAAGGAATGACTTTCAAGTTTATGACAATCCTCTCTTTGAAGAAGGTGATGAGGAAAGTTATGATAATCCTCTCTATGAGGTAGAGGATGAAATGGAGAATGAGACTGAGTTTGGTTTCCAGTGCTTGGATGCTTTGATAACATTACATGAGGAGGTGCCACATTTTGTGATTAGTAATCTTCCATGGCATTTTGATAATGAATGCATAAGTGGGTTTGAGAATGAAGTCTCTACATGGGAAATGTTGATTCGAGGAGATTTCGACATCTTCGACACCAAGGTGTTAACAAAGCAAGACTTGGTAGCTGCTGGTAACTTCATTACAGCAGCAAAGAGCAAAGATTTCAGTCTTGTTACTCATAAAGTTGGGAAGAAAGATGGACCAGAATTTGGCGTTCGCATGCTTGTCAATCCATCCCCTTGGTTGAATGATGTTTGGGCTCATACTAGTCAGTTTTGGGAATTGAATCTGAAGTCATTCTATGTTACATACTCCAATGTGGTTGAATTTTTCATGGTTGAGCTTCAAGGGGACACCAGTTTCATGAGAATGCACTCGGTTCTCACTAGCACTTGGAGATGCGTTGAGATTTCTTGGCAATGTGTTGAAAGTATTTTTCAATTGGGTATCCATGCTTGGGATTCTCAACATGGGTTGATGGAGCTTATTGCTTGTGGAAAGGACTTTTGGAGGGATAAGGATCAAATTTCCAGATTTGTTGGTGTTGTTCCCTTCTTTTCCAGCCACTTAATGGTTCCGTTTGTTCATCAACAAATGGATTGGAGTGAAATTTTGAGTATGGGTTGGAGAGATGAATGATCGGTTGCTCTTGGGAGTGACCTTCGGCTAAGACAAGGGCAGATTTGGAAACACGAGTTTGCTGGTTGGAGGCAGACCACCCACCTTACGTATGGAGTTCCTTTCATTCAGGAGAGTGGGTTCTTCACTTTTGGTCTAAGAGGTGGTAGTTTGCAGTTGGTGGTTGCTCTAGTGTGTTTTCCTACCATTTTTGAGGTGTTATCTTGCAACTCAATGCTCATCTCATACACTCACACTTGGGAATTTCTTTGGTGCTGCTGTTTTTCCTTGTCTGAAGTACTAAAATCAGATTACACTTCACTAACTTCAGCCTTGGACGTAGAGATCATTTGTTCCTTCACACCTATTCTACTTTCGAAGTTCATCTTATGGAGGTTTGTGAAGCAAATTTTGATTGTTTCTTTACTATATTGGTTCTGGGCAAAGAAACTTCCACATGCTTTGGTTTTCCCTTCTGAGACTCTTCGAGTTGGAACTGTAAGAGTGATTAGAAGATTTCATGGTGGTGTCGGTATAATTCAGTTGATGCATAGTAGCTCATTGAGGAGACATGAGTCTAATTTTGTTGAGCTCTTGCAAAGGATTGCTTTCTTCCTTGCAAGAAGTTTTGGAAATGTCACATTTGCAGTCGTGGCTTTGTTCGATACCTTATGGAGATATGATGAGGGGTTTGATCCTGAGATGAGTAGGCTATCTTTCCTATTGCCTAGAATTGTGGTTGACAGTGGTATGGTTGATAATGTTGACTCGGGGCATCTTGGACTTTAGATGTTGCATATTGATCTCAGTCCTTTAGGATCTTTTAGTTTGAGTATCATGGATGGTAACACTTTGGAGTTACAAGGAAGGATAGTGCAGCATTGGCATGATGCTTTTCACTGTTGTGATCAGAGTGGTGCAGCATCGGCATAGTGGGTCCTTCCTGAGATGGATTTGGGAACCTGGGATCATACTTGTTTTGGTATGGATCAGTCTTAATTTTTCTGGAGTTGTGGTGGTAATGCTTGAGGACAAGCAATTTTGGGAAAGGCGGACTGTAATGTCCCCGTTTTTAGCTCTACACTTTTCAGTGACTGATGGCCTTTTCCCGGTGCGTTGTCGGCTGGTCAGAGACAGAATTAGGGTTCCCGACTGTTTGGTGGGTTCTTTTGAAGATTTAGGGTTTTACTTGTTGGAGTTTGGGTGTTTGGATTCTGGATTCCTTCTGGGTTTCCAGAAAGCTTCGCAGTGGTGGCACATGCGCTTCAATCCGGGTAACTTTCAAAATTTACTAGTTTTAGTAAATTCAATTTTTGGCAATGGACAGGCTGGTTTCAGTTCAGTTGATTCTCTCCTTCTGACGATTCAGTTGGTATTGATGTTTCTGGCATTTTGGTGCATTTCTGGAGAGATAAGTATTTTAATTAAAAAATGTTATAATTTAATATTGGGACCCCTTGGCCTAATGAGACAACTTTATGTTGTTTTTAAAAAGGGGGCTTTTGAGGGTGTTTATTTCATTAAGAAATATTTGATGTTCTTGGGTCAAAAAATGCTCAAAAAGAAAAGTACACCACCCTTGGAGAGCTTGATATTTTATTTAAGAATGTTTTATATCTCACTTGAAATGGGGTGCCACTTTATGCTTGGTCAATGGTCAAAACCTAAAAGCATCTTGAAGTTAGAGCGCACCTTCTGGAAGCTTCTGGAAGGTCTTCTCAAAGTTACAAAAGGGAGCTTTGGGACTTCATTTCTCATCTTATATCTTGAATATTGTTATGCTGCCAAAATGGTGCTGGACTGCTTCGAGGAATGAATGCCTCCTAGCCTTGGCTCAACTTCGTGCTTGTGAGATAGCACCTAGTAGAGAGGTTTGCTAGTTTTGAGCGAGTTTTTGTAGTGAGGATTGCATTGTAGTGTTGGTTTTTCATTAGAAGTTCTGTTTATTGCATTTCTTATCATTTTCTGGAGTTGCTGAAGACAAGCTGAAACTGTAGTTTCACTCATAACTTTGAAAATAAATTTATTATCATTCTGGGTATTGATCATTTGTGTCTCTCTGCCTTGGGCGACCATTCTTGCCAAGTCTCAGATTTTATAAGCAAAAATTGAATTTTACTTGAAGGATTCGCCCTTCCTTGAGGGCCGTACCATCTCACCTTACTTGGAAATTCGTGCCAAATAAATAGCAACGGTTAAGGTCAATTTCTTGTTTGGGATTTGGGCGCCATCATCTTAAGAAGCTTTTGCATTTGATTTGGTGTCTTTTGGATGAGTATTGTGTGAGATACAAGCATTTTAGTGAGTTCTTAGAGTGCTGGTTCTGTCATTCATGCTGCTGATCTGTCATATCAGATTCGACTATTTGCATTTGGGTGAAGGGTTTGTGTCTGGAAGGTCATATTTAGCTTTGGAATAATTATATCTATTACTGCAGCAGTGGAGAGCTCCTAATCATGTTCATTGCAGGCATCTTCTAATATTTTGTAAGCTGAATAGTAGTACTGTCAGCACTCTCTCTTCTGCTCTTGACTTTACTATATTTCCCACTAGATAAGTGGAAGAGGTTGGCTTGCCGCCTATTTACTTTCTGTACTTGTTCTCTTTCGTTTGTAATACCCACTGGATAAGTGGAAGAGGCTGGCTTGCCGCCTACTTTACATTTTGAAGTCGCATTTGTATTTCTTTATATCTCCGCCATATGGTCGCCTCATTTCCATCTTGGATTTGGGTAGCACATACTCGGTGTCGAGTCTTTCAGTTGCAGTTCTGATTTAATGTACTGACGATCCTCTTGCCATATGACAGCCTCTCTCTTGTTGAGATTGAGTGCGCATTCTTGGCAATGAGTTATTTGTAACTGATGGTTTGATTGAACTAACCCTAACGGGTGCTTTTGCATTGTTGTGTACTTGGCAAAATTTGAAAAAATTGGTTCGGGATATTTCAAATACCTTTCCAACACTGCAAGAATCATGAAAATCAAAAACACTACCAAAGAGATATGAGCTCAAATGCCAAAATGGATGATCAAACTTCAATAGGCAATAAAATCCACCAACAACAAAGTCTAGAAAAAATACCAGCACCACTAGAAACTTCTCAAAACTAGCTTTAAAACAACTATTTTTTTTCGAAAATCCTATATGGTATGCCCAAGTTATGACAAAAAGAAAAAATAGTACCATTAGGGCAATTAAACTAGTAAGTGGTGGCTGCTAGGGGGACCAATGGCAATGCTTGTGTGGTTGGCTAGTTATGCCATTGGATTAGGTGACATTAGGCTAGGCTTAGGTGTATCATTGGTGGTTTTTGCGCGCAACAAAGTGGTAAGGGTGGTCCTATGTGGCAACACTGTTGCTGGGTATTCAAGCAAAAAGCTAAAAAACTTCCCACCAACAAGCATTATCCACCAATTAATACTCGCAAAAAAAAACTACTAACAAAGATAACCCAAAAAAGGTTGCTGAGAAAATATTTAACCATCGTTTTAAGTTGGAAACACTCGAGAACTAAATGTTATATAAAAGATCCTACTACTATATTTTTGCTACAGAAGTAATAGCGGCAATGCCAAAACCGATATATGGTGCAATATACCCGTACTGATGTTTTCGAGGCTGAAATTTCAAAACACAAAAAAAATCACTTTGATTTTTCTAAACTCTGATTTTGGCATTTGAACAAGCGATCTTAGGATTTTGATGCCTTTTGAATGCAATAATAATGTTTTTTTTGCACGAAGACACACGATTTGAAACCTCAAACTCTCAAAAAATGAAGAAATATATGGAGCTCTGATACCATGTTGGAGTAGATGATTGAACCCCCATAGCACCCCAAAAATCACCTACAATTAAAATACCCTATCACAAAATAGAGAAGCAACCAATTTTCTATGAAGCCTAAGATTTCATTAGACAAGGATAAAATCCTAGATAGGATTAATTTAGATCATGACATGTGTCTTAATCCTATGGGTGAGATAAAAAGGAACAATACCTAAGTAAACTTAAGTGTAGGACCTAATAAGAACTAATTAGGTGATATCCCTTTTTCACATCAACAAAAAAGAATACTCTTGAAGCACTTTTCATGACTTCATTTATTAATTATTTTTCACTTTCATTTTGGCAAAGACACCCAAAGTGTGGTTTGGATACATTCAACCTTAACAAATTCACTTAAAGCACATACTTTTGGGGTTGCAACCAAATTTTTACATAGTAAATTTCACACTTGACAAACTGCACCCTAGGATTTATTTTCCCATCTTTTGATACTTGGATAATTTTTGGTTCCTCTGGCAACTTTTCCATTTTGAATCTTAACTTCTCTACTTCATACTTGTCCATTGACTTAACAAAGCAATCAATACCTTCCTAGGGCATTGGAGCTAACCTATGGCATGCAAAAATGACAAAGAAAAAATAACAAAATAATAATTTATCATGTCAAACTAACAAGAAAATTTGTTAAACCATTCAAAAAGGACTCTAGTGAGAAGAAATTTGTAGGGTACAATAGCCCTCTAGAACACCTTCCCAACATCCTATCTCTTGCACCTAGCTAGCTACATGCCTAAGCATATTCCAGTTAATCAAAAGAATTCACAAATATGATCTAAAACCACCTCAACAACATATACATGCCCAACACCTGGCCACACTTGGCACCACTTAATCCTACCATCCAACTATCACAATATGAGTTCAAAACCTTTCACCTGCACATCCAAATGTAAAGCACAACATACAGACATGACATCTGTTAGCATCTCATTTGTAGGCTTCATTAACAACCACTGTATAAGCGCATACACTAAATATAGCTTAGGTATAAGTTTGTTCTAGAGAGTTTCTCCAAAAGGAACTCTAGTTCTAGCTACATTGCATACAACTCTATTACAGACCTCCACTCTGCAGCCTTTGCAGACAGCCCATCTAGATGGATTGTACCTCTCTAGGTTCATGGCAAATTAGATGCACATACCTATCCTATCAGATTAAAGGAGCCTACTCTCCAGCCACGGATTCTACACTCATGTATTTTACACTTTTAATCAGTGTAAGACAATATTCTTCAAACCTTTGTCATGTCTTTGCTTTACTTCAGCCATGGCATTATAAATTTGCTTCCACATTTCAATCTTTCCATTGGAAGTAAACCTACCTCCATAACTTTGCCTACATTTGAAGTTGTCCTCCAATTCTCAAACTGAAATCAGATCACTTATTATACCAAGATTCCACAAAAAAAATCTACAACCACAATATCTCAGATCATAAATTTCTTGGTCTCCAACTATATCCACATATCTCCAAAACAACCCAAAAGGGTGTATTGATAGGAAAGAAAGGGTAGATGAATAAACCAAAAGACAGAGTAACACCTTCAATGCAAAGAGACAACAAGAAAGCAATTTCACTTCTTGGATTACTTTATAACTCTGTTATTCCATCCAAGACCAGTTCAACATCAATAAAATTTGTAAGACAAATCTGGCCACGGCTAAAACCATCACTACTACTATAATGTCCCCTTTTTTCCGGGATCAGTATACTTGCAGAGGTTAGCCTATTATCTAGTTCCCGTAGGCTAACGGGATGTTCAGGGGACCCCTTTGAGGTTGTTCAAAGGCTCCTCTGCTGGGTTTTCAGATGTTTATCTTAGTTTTCTCCTACTCAGTGACTCAGCGTTTTGATGGTGGACCTTTTGGGGATCGTTCTGGTTGATTTCTCCAACAATTACTATTTTTAGTAAGCCACTTGGTTATATCGCCTATACTTGCTATTTATAGTAAGCCTTACCTGGATTAGTCATCATTAGGCCTACATCTGGAAAATATGATTGGATCACTTCTTGAGCTGGTGTTGGGAAATTAATTGAGGATTAATGGTTTATTATATTATTAAAGTTATTTGACTTCAATAATATTAATATTTAATGATGACTTATTAAAAAGGTGATATAAGAGGTTGGATGGAAATTAATGAAGTATTATGTTTAATGATGCTTTATTAATTATTATTTTAAAAGCCAAATGTATTAAAGCGTTGAAAGTAAATATTATTATTTTATTAATTTGGGCCAAGTGGGGATTTGGAGTATAAAAGCAAAAAGCATTGGCTTTTTCATCATCATTGTTATTTTATAAAAACTTGTGCAAATTGGAGAACTGAGCAAGGGTTTGCTGGTTTGAAGATTCAGGCTTTCTTGAGGACAAAATCCCTCAAAGAGAACAATGTCTACAAGTGTGGAAGATCACCCAAGGGCATTCTGAGAAATAATATTATTCATAGGTTATCACAGAGCTTCATCAGTTTCCTAGAGATCATCCTTCAGGGTTTCACAGAGCTTGCAAGATCAGAAGTTGTCATCCGGGTATGAATTTTATGTATTTCCTGAAGTCTTAATTAAACCTGGATTTTGATTACTTGCAACTACTAAAAATTGGTTTATTTGCAAATATCTTGTTTTGTTCTTCCTGGTTAAAACCCCAAATCAGAGGGGGTTATTACATTCAGTCAAGCAAAATTCAATAAGTAAATATCCTATCATGGGTGGGATATTTCAACTACCTAATCTTGCAACTTGCACAGATCATAATTTTATACACAAACTCAAAACAAGGTGCTGTTTTTATTTTTAATTTTTGAAATTACATAATTTTTCCAAAGGACCCAAATATGTAAAAGCATAACACTTTCAATAAATCTCTTCAGTTGTTTTGACCCTGCAAGAAAATTGGACTTCCATGCTCACGGCAGTCCAACTGTATTTGTATGTTTGTCCAATAAGTTTTGGATCAACTGGACACATCCTATTTGCATCCCCAAAATGCCCATCCGTGAGGCAGAGAACACCTCCTAATGAAACACTACAATATGAACTGTATTGCTGACAAAAGATAAAAGAAAACTAAAGACAGCCGAAAACTGACCTTTACAGTGTTTCAGAATATTAATTTGTGCTCTGTGTATATAAATTTTTAGGATAAGTTTTAGTAATGTGAAAACAGCACAAGAATTATTTATATAGCTCTCATTCATACCTGGCACGTGGAACCAGCATCCGTGTTGCATCTAAAAGATCCTGCAACTGCACAGCACTCTTGAGCTTTGTCTGCAGTAAATAGGATAACAAAAGCGTGCCTTTATGTCTCCAAAAATAAACTGCAAAAGATAAACTCAATGCTATGCATATGCACCATGGCAAATAAAATCAGTGTCAGGTTCGAACAGAAAGATGTTCATTACCTCTGCACGAGGCTTTCCACCATTGTATTTGAGCATCAAATTTAAAAGCTTCTCTTGAGTGACTTTTAGTTTCACCTTTTGCTTAGGAGTGCGATCACCACTGACAAATTAATAATACTTTTCAGCAAACCAAAAAGCGACATAATATAAATAGGTTCTTGCGATATTTAACTTAGTCACAAAATGAAATTATAAATAGTGTGAAACTGTCTTACTGGCGCATAACAGCAATAACACAACGTAATTCTTCAGATTGCCCAAAAGTGCCAATAATGGCAGAACTGCCTTGTCGAGTTAACCCAGAAGGTTGAGTTGGTTCTGTGGCCTTCCAAGGAAGTGATGGAGGAATTGTTGATGAAAGATGAGGTGCCTTAGCATCTAAGAACATCTTGCGTAAGACACATGCAGCATCATCATAATATCTAGAATGATAAAGATGTTAGCAACATGCAAGATCAGAGGAAAGAAGAATACTCTTATTAGATAATAATTTACTATCTCAAGATCCACATAAATGGTATTTTGCATAAAAAGAACAGCATGATAATCAGTGTAACCAAGCCCGTCAGATATAATTTGAAAAACATTTACTTGTAAGAATTCTTTACAAAGCTCCAACCATTTACGTCACAAACATAAGATCTTCCCTGACAACGTAAAAGATCAAATCCACACACCTGAAATATTGGAACAAAAGGATTTGTGTGTCTTAATTCAGATAATAAGATGAACTAAACAATTCTCTTAAAAAAAATTAGCATTTTTAAGCAACAAATTTTTAATGCATATACATTCACTATGCTTTAAGCACATTAATAATTTACTACTTAACAAGTTTGTTTCTAGGTGGAAGGAATTCTACCAAACATTGTTGTGTTCACCATAAAAGCACATTAGCCTAGGCCAGCAATTTCTTTAGTAGCAAATCTTCACCAATTGGTGAAATTTTCAAATCGGGAACTCCATTTTTTGACAACAGAATCAATCATAACAAGGCCCAAATCACCAAGATTTTACCAAAAATCAGTTCAATGGTTGTGAAATAGACTCTCATTATTTATCAAACAGCTATATTGGAAGGTTTTCACTATGGTAATGTATGTGTGATCGACAACTATTCACCCAGCATTTATGAAACACATTTGAATTACACATAAATTTACCACTGCCATTAACAACCCATCTTATAAATGGGGCCATACGTGCCATTACCATTAAAACCCACCCTATAAGTGGAGCCTTATTTGCAATGAAATCACCCCCCATGCTTTGGATCTCAGTCATATTCACCATTACCATTAAAAGTAAGCAATTTTTTTTTTGGCCATATTCACCATGAAATCACTACCTATGCTTTGGATCCTGGTCCTATTTGCCTAGTATTTACATCCATCATTTTACTATCTTGCGAGAATGGCCACATTTGAATTCATATAAATACCATATATGCTCTCAAATAATACCTTTACAAACTTAGTATGTTCAGTATCTTTTCTATGGTTTCTTCTTTGCCTATTGCTTGCTTGCTACCAGCAATTCTATTTGACTACTTAAAAATATATTAGGAAAAATTAAGTTGTGGAATCATGGATATTAATTTGACATCATAATTGTTTGGTGATCATTGTTGCAAGCTAAAGACAAGAATATTCTTGAAGATTCTTGATAGTCTAGCCAACACGACAAGTTTGCAACCAACTAGCATTACAAGAATTAGTGAGTCATTGACAAACAAGTGATTTGTTTTATTGCTCTACATTTCCTTTTGTTGCTTTGTCTATATATTTTCCATTGTTAGGGATGATATTGAATCTTTTGAGCCATTGATGGTGACCTTAAACTTTTGTATAACAAATTAATTTACAACAATTCTAGCGTTTTGTTAAACGATGAATTATATTTACTTGGGTTCATATGTTAAGAAATTGTTAATTATTAACAATAGCCATTCATATGTAGATTGTTTGTCAAATATCTCTTTTTTATATAGTTTTCAATTTGTGAGAGATGTCAACCAAGGTACTTGAAAGTGGCAAGTAATGTTCATCAAAATGCAAAAACATGTCACATTTTGGCAATGTGTATGGTGTAGTAGATCAAGCTACAACGTCAAGAGTTTCACCATCAATTCACAAAGAATGAAATATAGTAGAGCTAGATTGTAATGAGGTGCATCAGAATGTTAGAGATGATGTTCCTTTGGAGTCTCAACGTAGCGAGTGTAACAATCTAAATAAATCAATCTCACAATGTTGACAAAAATGAACATCTTGAACAAAATGGGAAAAGAAAGGTCAAATCAAAAAACTAGGCATGAGTGGGATGTGTCAAGGAATTTTAAAATGGATTGAGTTTCAAAGCAACCATTCATTGAACTAAAGGAGAATGGAAATAAAGATGAACCTCCAATAGAATTTAGATGTAAAATTTGTAGAGAGAATATGATACAAACAAGACATTGCAACTAAAAGTTGACAACATACAAAAACATGTTGGTAAAGTTTATGAAAGCAAAACATAGACAAAGAGAAAAACTCAATGATAAGATGGAAAACTAAGGAAGAATATTCTCATGTTAAGTATGCAATAGAATATGATGAGTACATTGAAAGATAGGCAAAGATTGCTCTATGTGGAGGTGCAATCAAACTCTATAGGAAAGATGATAGAAGGAACACAATTGGCAAAAATTGTTTAATAGTGTGTTGCTTTTCATATTTTGTCTTTTCTTGGCATTTCCACCTTTCCATCTCCACATAAGTCAATAAAAATTGGTTGGAATGGGCAAGATTTCTAGCTGAAGTGGAAAAATACGATGGAATAAAAAAAATTTAAATGGTCAACTTTAAATATCAATTCTCCAATAACCACCCCGTAATTTTTTTTTTTGCAATTTTCTGAAATAAATCACAACATAAATTTGGAAGTATAGGACTCGCTGCTGTCACTGAGGTCTGATACAGTTTTGCAATGTGCTTATAGCTGCTGTTCAAATTTCTTGGTGATAGATAAACAAGTTAATACTTCATTCATGGAAAAAGATAATTATTTGAATCACAACATAAACATCAACCAACTCATGCCAAAGGAGGAAAGCAGAAATTATTAGACTGAAAATTAGTAACCAGATTTCACATAACTGCTGTTACATTGTTTTTTTGATGATTAACTTCTCATAGGTGATACTAAAACATAGAATAAACATACCAAAGAAGTCACCCTCTTAGTACCTTGTAAACAGGGATGATGAGGCTTGTTGCTTGGTCTGATAAAACTTGAGAGAGATGTTACAGACCCAAAGAGGCTCCTCAAAACACACTACTATCAGTGTGATACACTATTAATGATGACAGTCAGCAACAACACTTCCCAGCTCTAAACCAATGGCCTCAAATGGATGAAGACCCAATGGATTCAAGTCTGAAAATGATATGTAATGATTATTAATGGTCTGCTGTCATGGATTGCAACTTCCCACAGCCATGAAAACACCTCCACATGCTCAGTCCATTCAACAGAAAAAACCACCCAGCACTGACCATCAACAAACATTCACCCCAGCACTCAAGTAAATTATTAAGTTAATAAATAATTATTCAGAATTCTATTTTTGTCATTTGGATACTTTCTGTAACTCAAGTAAATTATTAAGTTAATAAAAAATTATTCAGTTAAGATGTCAAATGTTTGAAATATTAAAATGACAACTTAGTGTAATAATTCATTTAAAAGGTGTAAGTGCGCTACAAGTTGGAAGCCTAGGCACAAGGGGGTCTTTTGCATGTAATGAATTATTTAATTGGAAAAAAGCATTTTTTGAAGAAAGCACCTAAAAAGCAAAAAGCATTTTTAAAAAAAGAAACACTTTTTGGCAAAAGCAACAAAAAATCAAAAAACATTTTTTGGAAAAAACAATAAAAAAGCAAAAATCATTTTAGGAAAAATAAACAACAAAAAAGAAAAAAATACTTTTTCCAAAAGTTGTCCAACCCTGTTGCAGCGTGTTACAAGTTGATACCAGACATGCAATCTACCATATTATTACCTATCTAAGGTATTTTGTTGGGTTCATGATTTCATTGATTATCCATATTCTATGAAGTGTTGCAGAAATTATATGATTTTGTAAAGCTTTGATATTCCATTGCAAACACTGGATGGTAGTACCACTAGTGAGTTAAGGCCTTGTTCATTGATGTATCTATTTGCCCCATTGAATAAATGGAAAATTGTTGGACTTACCTACCCCACTAAACAAGTGGAAGCATTGTATTTACTTATCCCACCAAATAAATGGAGAGTTTGTTTTTGTTTACCGACTTAAAAGTGGAAGTGTCATGTTTATTCACCCCACTGAATAAGTGGTTGCTTTGCAATCACACTCTATTGAATAAGTGTGTAGTGTTCTTTCTTTCCAATTACATAAGCACTTCATTGAATAAGTGAGATTGGTCAGCTTGCCACCTAGTGCATTTCCTTTCTAGTTGCAAGCATTTCAATTAATTGTATAGTCCTAAACACTGTATGCTCTCACCTTCCCCATCTCAGAAATTGGATGATCAGAAAGTGGAAAGGACCTTGCTTTGTATCTCATTTTGGTTGAAGTAATTTAAAAAAAAAATTAAGGGGTGATTATTATATTCTTACAAGATCAGAAGGACACCAAGTATGCTTAAACTATGAAAACTCCTGGAGCCTCACATCTCCCAAGAAAGAATCAAGGTGAACCACAAGAAGGTCAAGAAACTAATGCAAATACCTCCCCCCTGAAACACTGTGATTGAGTCCTCCATCCATGCATCGTTTTTCTTTTCTTTTCTCTCTTTTGGAGAGGGGTTTTTTCCCACGAGGTTTTTCTCCTTTTCTCCGGTTGTGAGAGATTTCCTTTTGCATTGTAAATGGGTACCTAGAAAGGTTGTGTAGCTAGGACCCATATTGCATTTTCTTTTTTGCATCTTCATTTTTGCATAATAATCTCCCTGAGTTGCAGTTGAGGGGGGGCGTTGGAGTAAATGGTTTTTACCATTTACCCGCTTAAGTTTACTTAGGCTGATTATGCATTTAATTTCTCGGGTAGTTTCTTTCCCGTATCAGGAAGTTTTACACTCGACATACTTTTCATGCCTTTTTAAGGAACTTTGTACAATATGTAAATCATCTCAATCATTTTTGTTTTCTCTGGTGAAATAGCCTGTGCGCTTCTCTCGCTCATTCGTGAATGTTTATTGGCAGATGTTTCTCCTAGGTTATTTGCTCTAACATAATGAAGAAGCTCCAATGCCGATGAAGTTTCATTAGAGCAAATAACCCAAGAGAAACATCTTCCAATAAAACTTCCCGATACAGAAAAAATAACTACCCAAGAAATTAAATGCATAATCAGCCTAAGTAAACTTAAGCAAGTAAATGGTAAAAACCATTTACTCCAACAAAGTACAAACACAAATAGAAGTTAGATGTTTTTTGGGGCATGCCAGGCATTATGAGAGATTCAATGAAAATTTCAACAAGATAGTTAAGATAGTTGATCTATTGTTTGTTGTTTTGAAAGAGAGTATGAATTCAAATCAACAAAGCAATGCCAACACTCTTTTGACCTCCTCAAGAAATCATTGATCACAACACCTATTATAAGGGGACCTACTTGGGAATGCCTTTTCCATATCCATACTAATGCTTCTAATCATGCAATAGGTGTAGTGCTAAGACAACAGAATGATGAGCACACAATGGTACTAAGAGGGGGGCCCGGGGGAGAATTAGTATCTAACAATCTTTTACTTTTCAAAACTTAACCAATCACAATAAGAACATTCAAGTAAGATCTAGCAATTAAGAACACAATATGAACACACGATTTATGTGGAAACCCTTTTGGGAGAAAACCACGGCACAATATTGCTTATATATTATAGATTAATCTTCTTCTTCTTGTAGGCTGTAAGAGACCAGGTGTCTCTCAACCCGAACACTGTCTGAGAATATTGAGTTTTTGTTTGTTTTTCTGTGTTTTGATTTTTTTGTAGGTTTTTTGCATATAAAGAGAAAATGCGATTTTGCAACGAAATGAATGGAAAAATAATATAAAATACCAGATGCATATAAACTACAGAATATAGATTAAATCTCGATGCAGATAGTTTATTGATCATTCTGAATGATTACACTGCGATTTAATCAACATGCAAAGAAAAGGCAACAACATTTATTGTGAAAACCTGGTTATTGCAGCCGCCATAAAATGATGAAGAAAAGGTACGGCCAACTTCAGAACTCAAATCTCCAGCCTCAGAAACGATGCAGAAGACCCCAGAGACCTAGGCGTCCAACTTGCAGAAGACAAAAGACCAAAAGGCAAGGCGTATTCTCCAGTAAAGAAAGTACGGCCCTTGCTGGTACAAATGTACGGCCCAGCCAGCAGCATTAAATAAAGTACGGCCCTCTAGAAGAATATGCCAGATCACTGAATCAAGAATAGATAAGTCACCTTATTGCTCAGATGAATAACCTCTGTCAAAAACCTTTCTGATATTACTCCAGTAAGCACAAATGCAACCCCTGAATGAAGTCGCCTTGTTGACAATCTTCAACTGATATTTCACAGTCTCAGTATGTCAGATTCTGAAGAGGGAACATTCCTCAAACCCTGTTGATCTGCAGAAACCCTGGTTTCTCAAACCCCAATGCTCTCAGAGAGAAAAGATAACAAATTTGAATAATTAACATATGAGTTCAATTTGCCTTCAATTGAATATATATATGTTCTCTCAAAAATTCGACCCCCTTTGCAAAAATCAATTAAAATGCATTTAATAATATTAATTCACCTCTTTTTTGACTTAGGCAATAATATTAAAATAATGGCGTCCCCTTTTAATGAATAAATAATTATTCATTATAATAATAACTCTCCTTTATTATAAAGTATTAAATACTTTATAATATGCCATTAATCATTAATATTTTAATATATCATTAAAGTGACTTTATAACATAAAGTCAAAATAATAATTATTTAATAATCATTAAATGCTCCATTATTCTCCATTTGCTCATCAAACTGTCAAACTGGGTCGACACTGAGCTGACCAGCTAAATCAAGTGCCCTGCTAAAATTAGCAACTCCTGTCTGCCTGACTTACTATAAATAGTAAGTACCTCTAAATCACTCTGAAAATGCCTGCAAAGGACCCAAACCTGAATCAACTGCTGAAGTGATGTTCCCAACGCTAGAAAACTGCCTCAGATGATCCTCTAAACACTTCTACTAGCCTACGAGGATTTGAATGATAGGCTCACCTCAAACACATCGGTACTGTCTAGGAAGGGGACATTACATAGGCTCCAACCTACTATCAAAGTCTTCAATCTCTACACAAATTGAGCTCCAATTAAGCAAGAGGCAACAACCTCTACTTGAGAGGCTCCAACCTATTGGAGGCTCCAACCCCCACACAAACTGAGCTCCAACCCATCAAGAGGCTCCAACCTCTACTTAATAGGCTTCAACCCTTTTAATTCTTCAATGCTGATATAATAAACTCCTTCACCAAAAACACAAATCTGATCAACACAAATCTGATCCAACTATAAATCTGCTTCATACTCAAATCTGATCCACAATCACATAACAATCTTCTTTTAAATCTAATCACGCACTTGCCTTCAAGTCTGATCCGAATCATGCATAATTCATTTATACGAAACTGATCATAATCATGGCATTATCTTTACATAAATTTCTGCCTTACAATCTGCTCTTACTTTTCACATATATTCGTTATATATATATTTGCAATTGTCCTTCACACATAGGCTGCATATATTCTTTAATGTGAATCTGATATACTCTTCATTTCTGCCCTTTTTATATCTTTTTAATCTGCTTTTTTAATCAGAAAGATAAATCATTTGAATTGCTTGTTTTCTTTAACCTCTACTATGTTCTTTTATATACCTCATCTAATGCCCAAGAGAGGCATCTATTCAAAGAGCCACAATTCCTCATAAGTCAGCATTATCTATTCAAGGGAGGCGACTCTTTAATAAATTATGTCCTCCTTAACATAGGCATTTAGAATCAAAAGGAGTCGGCCTTCTACAAACATATTATCGCTGCCTTCAAAAAGTAATAATTGCTGCCTTTCAAAACATTTAGGAGTGCTGCTTTATATTAGTCTTGCTGTCTTTGATGATCATAGTTATTGTATGTTAATTGCTGTCATTAGAAATCTGCCCCTTCATATATTTAATCGCTGCTCATTTTAAAACTTTTATTTTCCTTTATTTGGGCAATGGGATTAATATATTTATATTCCTTTTTCTTCTATTCACGAAGGTCAGTCAGCATTAGTTTGTCTCATATTAAATTAGTGCTGCTCCTTAAGATGAGTCAGCCCATTTACCAAGTTTAAATTTTATTTCAATGTTCACATCTTGACACCATAGTGGAAGTCAGCCAATTTGAAGAAACTAGTTTAAATCTTTAATTTAAACTAGATCTGATCGCTTTCTAAGTTGGCCTTTATAATATCATTTAGTTTCTCTTTCATGGATCCAACTTGCCTTAGATAAGCCACTGAATCATGATGATATTGTTATTTTTGACATCAATGCAAACCATTTAACAATCTCAACTAAGCGCCTTTGACATCAATGACAATATTTCCAACAAAGAAGAATCTAAAACCATACATGCAATCTATTACATCAAAAAGAGGTTAAACCCAACTAAAAATATTACACAACAAAAAAAGAATTTTTTGTCATAGTTTATACTATCAACTCTTAAAGTATTATTGTATTCTTTAATGGTCATCTTAGTCTTTAGTTAGTCAATAGTTTACTTCAGTTAGTTTTTAGTAACTTTCTGTTCTTTGCTTTTGTTACCGTCTGTTTCTTTTTAGAAACATCATCCTGTATTGTATTATTTAAGGAGCTTTCATCTCCTTTGTAAATAATGAATATCGAATATCAATTATCATTTCATGGGTATCAGAGCTTAGGCTGGTTTTTGGCAAATCTTTTAGAAATAAATTTGTTCTTCTTCCTAAGGAATTTTTTTAAAAATTCTTATATTTTTTTTAACAGATCTTTTTAAAATTAAAAAATCGAAGAAAATTTTTGAAAATTTTTACAGGGTTGCAAAAAGAAATCGCAGATTTTTTTAGAGCCAAAATCGTGAAGATTTTCCAGTGAAAATCACGTGAGGATTTTTGCTTAAAATTCACGAATCCTTTTAAAAGCAGAAATTTGAGGGTTGTTCAAACAGAGAAATCGTGACTTTTTTGTGTAAAATTGCGTCATTTTTCTTCTTCCAAAAAATCTCATAGGGTTTTTTTTCTGGAGGGCGTCGTCATTTCTTTTTTCATGCTTGCGTTTCGTTGTGGTAGATTTCAAGGGTTTCTATGCTTTTTCTTGTTGCGCGACCCTGTTCTTTTGAAAATCGCAACCCTTCATTCCGTGGGGTTTCTAAAAAATCACGATTCAGTTTTTTTTCTGCACCTATTCTTTGAGCAAAAACACGATTTGCAGTTCCTTTTTGCAGGTCCTGTTGAAGATTCGTGAAAAATATTGTGCCTTTTGAGATAGCTTTTATCTGTTGATTTGTGGTCTAATTTCTACGACCTAGGGTTTTCAAGAATTTTGTGGATCTGAAACTTTTAAGGTTAATTTTTGAAAAAAAAAAAAATTCTATAAATAATTATTTTGCTAATCATCTGAGTTTTTTAAAAAAACTTTGCAATTGTGGGAGTTGTGCCAGTTGACCATCTTGGGATCCGTGTCAACTAACCACAAATCTTATACCTTGCTTTTCGTGCTTCTAGAAAATGAGAGGGATGCATTTCTACATTTTGAGCAAGCGTCTACCTCTTCTGCATTAATGACCAAAAGACCAATAGATTGTGTAAAATCATCTACATGGTACATTTATTTTGGAGCCTCTTGGCATTTTACAAGTAGGAGAGATTGGTTCACGAAGTATATGGCTCGCTCTAATTCCGTTATCTTTGGTGGTGGCGAAGAATATAGAGTTATTGACAAGGGCAACGTCCAAATCACATCTAGTGGAAGACATTTAATATTCCTCAATGTATGCAATGTACTGGGCATGGAGCTTAATTTGCTCTCTGTTAGTCAAATTATGCATCACAGTCTGAAGTTGGACATCATTTTCAGTTCTCACAAGTGTCGAATTGTTGATAGGGAGCCCAAGAAAACTATGGCAGTTGGGATCGAGGATCATGGTTTGTATCGGTTGCTTGATACTAGAGATCTTCTGGAGCATGTGTTGGTTAAAAAAAGTTCATCCATCAGTACTCTTTGGCATCAGCGGTATGGGCATCTCTATATTGCCTACCTCTCTCAGCTAGCTCGAGAGAATTTGGTAGAAGGCTTACCTGAGATTCAGCAGTAGACACATGGTGTTTGCGGAAGCTTGCCAAGCAGGGAAGCAGCATCATACTCCTTTTTCAAAGGGAAAGTCTTGGAGAGCATCCAAGGTCCTACAGCTGGTTCATGCAAACGTTTGTGGAACAATCAATACTGCATCCGTCACTAGTGCCAAGTATTTCCTTTTGTTTGTTGATGATTTTAGTAGAAAAATGTGGGTGTACTTTCTCAAAGCAAAGTCACAAGTATTTAATGAATTTTAGAAATTTAAAGCATTAATTGAAAAAGAGTGTGGATGTCAAATCATTACTCTTAGGATAGATAATGGGGGTGAATTTTGTTCCAACCAGTTTACCGACTTTTGTGCAAAACACAGTATTAGACGCCAGCTTACCACACCCTATGCCCCTCAGCAGAATGGTGTTGTTGAGTGGAGGAATCGTACCATCACAGAAATGGCCCGTTGTATGTTGGAGAACAAGAGTGTTCCCAAGAAATTTTGGGCTGAGGCAATGTATACAGCAGTATACCTTCTTAACTAATCTCCCACACAAGTCGTTAAGAAGATGACCCCTGAGGAAGCATGGCCTAGAAGGAAATCAAAAATACCCACCTCAGAGTTTTTGGTTCAACTGCATATGTTTGGATTCTAGATGCCAAAAGAACCAAACTGGATTCCAAGAGCCAGAAGTTGATGCTAACAAGATACAGTGACAATCATAAGGCCTATTGGTTGATTGATGCAGCTACTAACCATTTGACATTCAGTAGGGGTGTTGTCTAGATCCTCTACTAGTCGGGAGGGACTCTGATGATTCTCACATTGTGGAATCTCCTCGGCAAGATTTTGTCTCAGCAAATTTCCCGCAAAATAATATGGATGGTATTCTACCAGGCAGCCCAAGTCAAGATGATGCTTATTCTGATTTGGAAGATGATTCTTCTCCTCCTCGTCCTAAGTGGTGGCGAAGCTCATTGGTGATGTTCATGATGATGAGTTTGTTGAGGGACGATCGTCTAGAGGCAAGAGCAAAAAGAACAAAGTAAATTTTGCTCTTATGGCCAACCTTCAGAGTGTTTACGAGCCCTAGCAGTATTCAGAGGCCAAGGGTAAACCTGAATGGAAAAAGGCTATGGATTCCGACCATCATAGTCTTTTGAAGAACAACACATGGGTTATGTCAGATCTTCCACCAGGGAAGAAACCCATTGGCTACAAATGGGTCTACAAGGTCAAATACAAGGGTGATGTAACATTGGATATATACAAGGCTCGGTTGGTGGCTAAGGGGTTCTTGCAGAGAGAAGGTATTGATTATGAGGAAACCTTTGCTCCCACAACAAAGATGAGCACCATCCGACTTGTCCTAGCCATGGCAGCACAGTTTGGCTACAAGGTCCATCAGATGGACATGAAGAGTGCCTTCCTCAATGGAGATTTGGAGGAAGAGGTATACATGACACACCCTCCTGGTTTTAAGGTTGCAGGACAAGAGCACAAGGTATGCAGATTACGGAAGGCTCTTTATGGCCTCAAGCATGCACCCAAGGCATGGTACCTTAAGTTTGATAAGTACCTGAAGTTTCATAAGTACCTAGTTGCACAGAGGTTTTATAGGAGTCCCTCAGATGCCAATTTGTATGTCAAGAACACTGGCGGTGATATCATCCTTCTTGTCATCTATGTGTATGATATCATCATTACTAGCAATAAGTTACATTTGATCGAATAGATCAAGTCCAATTTGTGTTAGGCATTTGAGATGACGGACTTGGGTCTCCTACACTATTGTCTTGGTGTAGAAGTTTGGCAGACTGGTGGCAGTATCTTCATTTCTCAGTCGAAGTATGCCAGGAGTTTGCTTGAAAATTAAGGATGAAAGATTGCAAAATCTCATCCACTCCTATGGAGAAGGGGCTGAAACTTTTAGCCAAATCAGACTCACCAGTGGTAAATGAGTATGCATTCAAGCAACTTGTGGGTAGCCTCATCTATCTTACTGCCACCAGACTCGATCTCAGTTTTGTTGTGAGTTACATTTCTCGTTTCATGACTGCTCATAAGGCAGAACTTTGGGTTGCCGCGAAGCGAGTATTGCAATATGTCAAAGGGACACCTAACTTTGGCATTTTGTATAGTAGATGTAAAGATCTGAGATTGGTTGGCTTTACAAACTCCAATTGGGCAAGTTCAGTGGATGACAGGAAGTCCACTTCTGGGTATGTTTTTAGTCTTGGTACAGGTGTTGTCACATGGACAAGCAAGAAGCAGCAGGCAATTGCTCTTTCCTCAACCGAAGCAGAGTATCAGGGAACAGTTAAGGCAGCATGTGAGGCAGTATGGCTCCGAAGGATGCTTGCTGACATGGAGATGTCTCAAGCAGGACCTTCACCCCTGTTTTGCGATAATCAAGGGGTTCTCAAACTTGCTAAAAATCCTATCTTCCACGAGTGAACCAAGCACGTTGAGCTTCATTGTCACTTCATCAAATAGCTTGTTAAAGATGCTCTATGATGTTGTAGTATGTTCCAATTGAGGATCAAACTACAGACATTCTCACCAAGTCTCTCAATCTAGATAAATTTGTAAAATTTCGGGATAAGCTTGGTGTAATTAGTAGGATGACCATTAAGGGAGGGTATTAAAGTATTATTGTATTATTTAATGGTCATCTTAGTCTTTATTTAGTTAGTAGTTTACTTTAGTTAGTTTTTGGTAACTTTTTCTTCTTTTCTTTGTTAACGTCTGTTTCTTTTTAGAAACATTGTCCTGTATTGTATTATTTAGGGAAAATTCATCTCCTTTGTAAATAATGAATATCGAATATCAATTATCATTTCATCAACAAGTTTCATCACTACATCAAAAGGTTTTAAGTGTTTGTGCAAACAGATCATTCAGGCATTAAATACCTAATGAATAAAGCTATAGTGGGAAGTCAAATTATTTGTTGGTTGTTACTTTTGCAAGAATTCGATATAACTATTATTGACAAACCTAGAAAAGATAATGTAATTGCAATATTTTTGTCAAGGTTGGATTTGCAAGGAGACAAGGAGCCAATTAATGATGTTCTCCCTAATGAAAACTTATTTACCATCTCAATACAATCACCATGATTTGCAGACATGGCTAAGTACTTGGCTTCAATGAAATGTCTTGCCGATTTCAATTCCGGAGAAATAAGACAATTAGAAACACTTCCTTTTTAAAATGATTAAATGGTTGTTTTGATGTTGTCTTGACCATGTTTTACGCAGGTCTATTCAAGAAACTAAAGTATATGAAATAACCCATGCATGTCATGATCAACTATTGGGAGGATATTTTTTAACCTTAAGAACAAGTCACAAAGTTCTCAAAGTAGAGGCATACACTAGTATGTCAAGCACTATGATCAATGTCAGAGGATGGGATGTCCCACACTCTCCAATGAAATGTCTCTTCACCCTCAAGTGGTTCTTAAGCCATTTCAGAAGTGGAGGTTGGATTTTGTTGGACCAATTGATACACCATCCAAAGTTAATCACTACATATTGGTTAGCGTAGATTATGCCACCAAATGGGTTGAAGCATGAGCCTCCTAGTTGCTTGTAAAGATAAAGTAACTATTTTTTTGTACAAGAACATTTTATAAAGATGTGGAATGTTGAGATCCCTTGTTTCAGATCAAGGACCTTAGTTCATGTCAACCATGATCGAAGCATTCATGGTAAAGTACCAGATCAGCCATAGGAAATCATCCCTTACCACCATCAATTTAATGGATAAGTTGAAGAGACCAACAAACAATTGGAAAACATCATGACAAAAATAACTGCAGCAAACAAACTAGATTGAGCAGACTATCTATCAAATGTAGTTTGCGCTTATAACACCACTTGGACTACCACAAATTTCAATACCTATTAATAATTGTATGAGAAGAAACGGCCACTAACTATTGAATATGAGCTAGAAACTTTGAAGACAACAATGAAAATGGGGATTAATTTGATAGAGGCCCAACCTCAAAGAATCTTGCAGCTCAATAGGTTTGATGAGATGCAGATGGAAACACTTCTACACACTAAACTTATTCAACAACAAAGGAAGATATGGCAAGACCAACACATACTCAACAATCAATTCAAGCCAAGGAATTGGACTCTATTATATGTTTCTAAGTACCAAGATTTCAAAGGTAAGCTACATACAATGGCTAGGACCTTATCAGTTAGTGCAAGTATTCAACAATGGAGCAATGTAACTATTACTAATTATTGAGAGAAAGAAAGCACTCTTAGTCAATGGACATAGACTTGTTGGCATTTCAAATAGCATCTCTGGTATGCGACTTGGAAACGGACAGCTATGTGCAGTAACCTACTCTTCGAATTAGGAGGGAAGCTCCCTCTTTGCTGATGTTTAAAAAAAAACTAAACTAAAACTAATTTGCCTATCTTTTTGTTCAGCTAAGAGCACAAGGTTATAAAACTCAAGCGCCATAGCTAAGATTTTTTGTTTAAGGAATTCAACTACGACTAAGCCTACTCTAATGATGTTTCTAACTTCTCGAGTGTAATGTCCCCTTCTCAAATGTGATCTTTCCTGTTGACCGTTGGCCTATTCCGGAGACCCGTAGGCTACTAGGATGGTGAAATTAGGGTTTCCTGTTTTTGAGGAGGTTGTTGCTTAAAGTTTGGAATTTGGATTGTGGATTCTTTATGGGTTTTCAGAAAGCTTCGCAGTGGTATAATCTGTTTGGTATTTCGGGCAACTTCATGAATTTACTATTTTTAGTAAATTCTATTTCTGGCAGTGGACAGGAGGGTTTCAGTTCAGTTGGTCCTCTCCTTCGGGCGATTCAGTTGGTATTGATGTTTATGGATTTTTGGGGCATTTTTATGGAGAGATAAGTTATTTTCATATTATAATGTTATATTTAATATTATAACCCCTTGGCCTAGCACATTAACTTTATGTTGTTTTAAAAAGGGGACTTTATGGGTGAGTGCCTCATCAGAAAAGATTAAATAAATCAAAAGTTCAAAAATGCTCAAGGAGAGTTGGACACCAACTTGAAGGGAAGAATATTTTAATGAAAAAAGTAAATATTATTGCTTCTTTGTAAATGGATGCCACCTTGGAGGGAAAAGAGTCAACTAAATTTTGAATTGCCTTGACTTCTATTTTTGGCGCACCTTCTAGAGACTTCTAGAGATTCTCTTCAAGCTTATAAAAGGAGACCTCTTCTCTTCAGTTGATCATCTCATATTTTCAGTAAAGACATGCTGCCGAAATGGTGACAGATTGCTTCGAGGAAAGCACACCTCTTAGCTTGGCTCATCTTCTTACTTGAAAGATAGCAACTAGTTGAGAGGTAGATTGTATTAGGTTTGATTTCTGTATTGCATTCGAGTTCCTAGCATATTAGTTCAGTTTCCTTGCATTTAGTTTGTTTTTTTGGAGTTGTTGAATATAACAGAGGAATGTAAGATTTGCTCATAGCTCTTGAAATAAAAATGTTGTTGTTTTGGGTATTGCATGTAACCTTTTGTCTATGTGAGGCGACCCTTCAAGCTAACTTTCAGATTTTATTAAGGTGTCCTTGAATTTATAGAGCAAAATCGCCCTTGCTGCTGGGCTGTACCATTCTGAGGTTGCCTTGGATTTTGTGCAAAATAAATAATGGTTGTTTGGGGTGGTTTTAGGAAGTCATCTTGGGCGCCATCATCCTTAGAGTAATCTGCACTTGATTTCTTGTCATTTGAGTGAGATTTGAGTAAGATATAAGCATTTGAGTGAGTTGTGTGGTTGCTGGTCTGTCATATCAGTCCTATAGAAATGCAATTTTGTGAGGAGTCTGAGTCTAGAGGGGTTTACTAAATGTTGAGGAAATCTTATTTAACATTGCAGCATTGAAGAACTTGAATCTCTGGGCTTTAGCTAACATTCTGACATATTGTAAGCTGATTAGTAGTACTATCAGCCATTCTCCTCTTTATCTCTCATTTACTCTATTGTACTTCCCACTGAATAAGTGGAAGAGGCTGGCTTGCCGCCTATTTACTTTCAGTTAGTAGTTGTAGGGACCCTCTGACCATATGCTCGCCATCACTCGGCGCCATTCTTGGTTAGAGTTACTTCAGCTCATCTTGCATTGGATCCTCTGACCATATGCTCGTCTATCCTAGATGCATTCTTGGTTAGAGTTACCTTCCAGTTTGCATCTGCATTAGATCCTCTGACCAATGGTCACACCTTGCCCACATCGGGATCCTGGTGTACATTCTGGTTAGAGTTACATTCCGCATCATTTTGGTTTAGAGCTAACCTTAACGGGTGCGTGTTGATTGTAATTGCATTTGAAAAAACAAAAAAAAATTGGTTCGGTTCTTTACATCGAGTAAACGCAGAGCAAGAGAGTTAGAAATAGACAAGGAAGGATTCTTTGACAAAAATACTTAGATAAACTCTTCCAACATACATCTACTTACTTTCAATGCAAGCTGAAATGGAGATCATATAAGCATAACACAAAAAACGGAAATCTGAGACTTTATATCAGGGCAACAAAGTAGGCACAAGACTTTATTTCCTCAAATTTCAAGAACAAGAGATTACACTTCTGGGACAACAAGATTGTAGCAAAATAGGCTTACAGTTTAGCTGTCAAACCAGAATACATTGACACAAGACACATGCACTGAACAAGAACTTGCAACTAAAGAGGCTTGCAAACTTGCCCTTACACAAAGTGAACTGACACTGAATAACAACTTGCTGCATTACAAGCTTGCAATTTGCTATCACAATAACCATTGAAAATAAATGAGCAAGGCTGCTCTTATTTATAGACAAGCAAAGGAGTAGGGAACCCTAAAATCTCCTTGCTTTTACAACTAAGGCTTGCTCAGCAAGCAAGCTTTACTTCTAAAACTAAAAGAAGATAACATCTAACCATTTAAGACAACACGAAAAACAAGAAATGCTAACTATTACATTTTATCTTCTTTCTCTTCTTCAATGAGTAGATAAGAATTGGGACGAGAATAGAAAGAAAGCGGAAAGAAAGCTTCTAGATGAAGGCTGCTTTAAATCTCGATCACATCTGCCAAAAAGCTGGAAACTGTGTCTTTGTCAGGTGTATCAATACTATCAATAGCAAAGTTTCGCTTTTCTAGGATTTCTTCACCATTTGCAATCGAACTCGGAAAATGTTCAACCTCATTGCCCACTTTCTCGAACCTCGCCGACATCATGGAAATGTGACTCATCCTTCCACCCACCAAATTATTGTCATCACTGCTACGAACAACATTTTGAAATTGGGCTTGCACTTGCCCGATGTTCTTTGGCAGAGTCTTATGTTTTTCTTTCATCCACTTCTGTGCAATTTTCTTGCTATATTTTTCCTTATGCATGTCCCATACTCTTTCACATTCTTCCTTAGAGATAGTCACACTTTCAGGCCAAGGTGGAATTGAGAAGCATTTTTCAGTCATGTTTGGTTTTAGGCTGCAAATCACTCTACCATCTACCGACTGAATCTCTCAAGTTGTCGGATTGTAATGCTTGATGCAAGCAATTATGAATTCCAAACTCTGCACTGAAATAGGAATGGATGCTACTGCAAGTAGTCCGGAGTGACCAAGGTTCCTGACTGAAATGTTGCTTGCATTCTCCAATGGTTGCAAATTGAACTATGGCCTGATGTTGTGCAAGTCAGTCTCAGATGTTTTGATGAAGTTGTGATATAGAGCTGATTTGGTCTTATACTCGAGGGGAGTGTACTCCATACTGAAAACCTTCAAGAATGACTGTAAACTCGCCTATATTCAAACAAGTTTTGTGCAACTTTCTAAATTTAGCCTACTGATTTTTCTACTTCAAACGGACGAATTTTTCAAAAAAATTCCTGAGATATGGGTTTTGCTCAAAATTTCATTACAAGAAGACCCAGATCGCCCGTTTTTGAAAATTTTGTGTAGACTAAAAAAGCAACAAACCCTAATTTCTTCAAGTTTTTTTGAAAAAAGCCGGCACCTGGGTTTTGTTTAGAAGTACATTGTGGATGAACCCAGTTGATCTAATATTGAAAATACTGAAGGCTGATTGAAAAAGCAGCAAACCCTAGAATCTGAAATTTTTCACAAAAAAGCTAGCATCTGGGTTTTGTTCAAAAGAATATTTTGAAAGGACCAAGATGATCAAATCTTGAAAGTTCTAATGATTTCATGGACATGCAAGGAAAAAACAGCTGCTGCAACTTGAAAAAATTCTTCAAAAATTGTTTAGAATGATGAGCTAAGATGACCCAAATCACTGAAAATTAAAAACCTTGACCTTCTTCAAAAATTTGTTGTTTTGGATGAAAAAGCACGAAAAAAGCAAACTTCTTTGTTGCTGGTCTGAAAATTTATGAAGAACTTTGAAAAATCATCAAGCTAAAGTCTTCAAATTCTGAAAAGAAAAAAATTCATTAAGCTTGCTCTTTAAAAAAATATGAAGAAATGAATGGCAAAGGCATCTTAAATAAGCTCAAGCTTGAAAAAATCTGTTTTCTTTCGCTTTAAATCCATGCAAACCCTAGCTTGAGCTTGTGCATTGAATGTGGACGTTTTATTTCCTCTTGAAATTTTGAAATTTTGAAAATTTGGCTAAGGCATGGTTACTTGGGCGCCCTTCTTGGCTGGAGGCGCCTATCTTCTCCAAACTTAGTCATTTTTTCGAGAATTTCAACTTTTGCTTGTTTTCGGACCCCAGTTTGAATTTGATTTCCGGCTTCCAGATTGATCCTGCGAACAAGCTAAATGATTCATCGCAGAGCTTGATCGAATCTGGCGAGATTATTTTGGAAGCAACTTTGACTAAAATCTTCATTTTGACCTTCAAAATCATGGGCACCCTTCTCCTCCTAGGGCGCCCAACTTTACCAGTGTTAGTCATTTTTAGTTCCCCAAGTTTTGCTTATTTCTCTTTGATCTTCTGATGAATCCTTGATTTCAGGAGCTAGATTGATCTGATCGCCTAGCTATCAGATTCACTGGATAGCTGGGAAGAATCTGAAGAGGATCTCTTGGGAGTGATGTCTCCGGAAAAGTTGATTTGAGGCTTGAAAAGCTTGGGCGCCCCTGGCTAGCTGGGGCACCCAACTTCACCAGAGTTAGATTTTATTCTGTGTTTTTCATCTTGCTTTTGACTTTTGATGTTTTGCTTATGTTTTTCCCCCCGTTCAGCCTTTGATATCTAATGACTGCCAACTCCGATTGACGTGTTGATGCTTGCGTTGGAGAGCTCGATCAAAACTGAGGAAGTCATATTGGAGGCCTCATCTGCAAATTCACTCATTTCAGCCTTCAAAATCTAGGGCACCTATATGCTTCTGGGGCGCCCATTTCCTCCATACTTTACCATTTTTGCTAAATTTTCAATCTTCAAACTTGAACCTTCATGTTACATCACCTGTTCGATCTGGATTTGCCGGTGATTGACAAGTTTGATGATCTGACGAAGATATTCATTGTGAAGCTGAGAGAATCTTGAAGAGATTGAGCACATTTACAAACCTTAACTACTGGATTAGATCCTCCAAAAGGTTGGGCGCCCCTGGCCACCTGGGGCGCCCAAAGTTCCCAAACTTAGAATATTTTGTTATTTTCATGATTTGCATTCTGCCACTTGGTTGAAACTCCTTTGATCAATCCATGATTCAGGCTGACTGGTTGATCTGATGACTGCGTTGTTGCACTCACTGCGGAGTTGAGGAGATTCTGAACAACATTGCTTGGGAGCACGAACCCTAATTTCATCATTTGATGCCTTGAAAAGTTGGGTGCCTATCTCCTTATGGGGCGCCCAACTCCTCCAAACTTAGTTTTTATTTTGCAAATTTCAACTTTCTCCTTCGTTCCAAGTGCTTGCCTTTGCCTTGCTCGTCGGTGATGAGAAATTCTCTAAGGCATGAAGATTTAGGCGCCTAGACTGAGTTGGGGCACCTGGAGTCTCCAGTGTTAGCCAAAATTTTGCATTTTTCAACTTTGACAGCTTCCTTTCTACGTTCTTTGATCTGCGTGCACATCCATTGTTTCATCTTTTGTTCAATGCTTGAATGTTTGAATCTGACACCTAGCAGTTGACTAATGGCTTCGGAGCTCCCGAAATGCTTTCTGAAATTAAAAAAAAAAACAAAATAGACCCACTACGGCAAAACTGATCATTTCGTGATTTTGACTGAACCAGCTTGATGAGGAAGTATTTTCGACCAATCAAAATCAACTTGAACCCTAACAGCCAAACTTTCTATTTTGTCAGCATCCATTTCGGAAGAAACCAAGAAAAACCCAAAAAAAGTTCTATTTTTAGAAAGTTTTTAAAAATAGAAATTTTCCTAAAAAGTAGGGGTGAAAAACCTAGATCTGGGTTTTGTAGATTTGTTCGCTCTAAGCAGACCTTGATCGTCAGATTTTGAAAATTTCAAGTTTTTGACCCTCATGCAAGACATGAAAACCCCAATTTTGACCTTTTTTGACAATTTTGACAAGACTTTTACTCATTTCTTCAAAATGCCTAGTGTAGCAAAAATTTTAATTTGGGGTACAACAAGACTAAAAGTATACCACAAGCCAACTTCAAAAGGGTTCAACTAGAAAATTGTGGAAGATCTTTCTTCCATGGGCGTAGAACTCTTAACTCCCTTTTTGTAGCAAAAAAAAAATTAAAATATAGAAAACAAAGGCAAAAACAATTTCAAAAGAGAAGAGGGTTGAAAACCAAAAATGGCAATCCTTTTCACAAGTACTGAAAACCAAAAATGGCAATCAAATCATAAAGTAAATGAGATGGACAAATAAATGGCATGGTTTTGTAGGACTTCGGAGTTGTATGGTTGCGCAAGAATGCACAACTAGAAGTATAAATCCATCATTTTATTTTTGTTTTAAATAATTGTTACATTGTTAAGGAATAGAATTAAGTTCACCAAAGGTTCATCTATATGAAAAAGTACTCAACAAGATTGATGTGACCCTTTCCAACATTGGAGGCATCTTGTAATCATTAGAAACAAGGATACTGAATCATGAATCACCTCAACTCTAGAAAAGGTGGCTCTTGGACATTATGGCAACACAATCCTCATTATTGTGCATTATAGCAAATTCCTTTCCATAAGTGATCATGATGGTTGAAAAATGGATGAGCTAACACATTGCTATCAAGATCCTATCATCACGACTACTAAAAAATACATTTCATTTTGCTTGTTCGAACAACATAGAAAACCGTTAATCACTTAAAGCCATAAGAATAGCTAAATTACAAATTTCAAATCCCGTCTTGTAGAAGCAATTCTTGAACCAACCAATATTTCAATCCTTAGTGTTTGGAGCCCTAATGCCTCAAATACTACAACAAAAGGTGGTCATTTAACTAAAAACTATGGGTAAGAAGCAAAAATTTGAGCCAATGAACCCAATGTTTCAAGCTCTAGTGGCAAAGATATTTGCTCAAGCTGAACAAGTAAATTTCTTTCAAAAGTTTGAAGGGTGTGAGAAAAGTTTGGTGGAGAATATTCTTTACAATCTAGAATCCACTTTTTCAACTAGGAAAAAACATGTCATTAAAGCTTGTTAGAAACAAGGCTTTATTGAATCTAAAAAAATTGATGACATGTAGCATTGCAGCACTATGGGAAGTGAAAGATATGTAATGTCCCCATTTTTATGCCATGTTTCGTGAGCATCAACCAGTTTCCAAGGTTTTCTTAAGGCTTCTAGGTGAATTGAGATAGTTCCAAAGTTCTTGGAGATCTCAGTGGTGGCTTTTCTCAACGTCCAATGGTGTATTGGTGTTTTGTTAGCACTCGGGATTGTGGTGGTATTCTTTACTGCATTTTTGGCCATCTAGGTTGTTCTCCACATTTCTTGGAGAACACTACTATTTTTAGTAAGTGCACATTTTGGCACCTAACATCTTTCCTTGTCATCAGCAACTTCTTGGTATGATTAGTTTCTGTTTCGGATGTCCCCCGATGCTTTTCGTAAAATGATTGGAATTATTTTAATATTTACACGAAAGTTATAAAGTAATATTTTAATATTACTTCAGTGTTAAATATTATAAAATGAAAAGGTTATTTAAGTTATATTTTTAAAACAAAAGCAAAAGTGCTTTTTCAAAAAAGCAAGGAAAAAGCAAAAAAAGTTTTTTTCAAAAAGTGAGGAAAGCAAAAAAGCGTTTTTTTTAGAAAAGTAAGGAAAAAGCTATAAAAGGAGGCATGGAGTAGCTCATTTGGATATGTTGATTGATGATAACGAAGTGCTATCGAATTGGGGATTGAATCCTTCAAGGGCTTTAAAGACAAAACCTTCAAAGTTGCTCTAGTTTCGGAGTTGAGACATACTCCCTAGCTATACATTGGAGTGGCTTCACCGCAGGAGTCACCATTGGAGATATTGGTGAAGGTTTCAATTTGTTTCCATCATGTTTTGCTTTGATGTTTTCTTGTAGATGCATATTTTGGTGTGGTTACTAACTTTGCAGAGTTTTGAAAGTATGAAATATCCCACCCCTGATAGGCTATTTGCTTTTTGATTTTTGCTTGTCTTCGTTTTCGTTTTTTGGTTTTATAGTTTTTTTGTTTTTTTGTGTTTGCCAGGAATGCAAGAAATACAAGATAATTGCAGAATTGATAAACTGAAACAAATAAATTAAACTATCAACTCAATTTTTTTACTAATGCTTCGGAAATACATAACAATCATACCCGAAAGCCAATAGTACAAAATACAGGTTTGAAAATGGTTTAACTAGCAACAAGAAGACCTCTATATTGGATGCCTCTTCTGATAGCCACCAAAGGACACCCCCAAACTGTTGCTCACAAAACTGATTGCCTTAGACACCAAATTTGGTGAAGGTTTGGAGACAATAACCTAGGCATTTGAGCCTAAAAACCACCACGCCTAATCTGGAGGTTGTACAGCCTGCTATGATCCTCACGCCAAGAGTTGTTGCTCAATCAGCAACAATGATAACAGCAAATATATTATCTGACCTGCACAATCAATCCTCTAAAAATCTGAATATCAATCTCCAATTAGCACAAATGCAGCTCCTGGATGAAGCCACCTATAGAGCAATCCTTGGGTGGTATTTCACACCTGTAGATCACTGAATCTAAGAGAGTTATCGCTCTCCGAGATCAATTTTTTGCTTGAAACCCTTGCTTCTTCTCCACAACAAAAAAGCTCAAATTTTTTAAAAGATGAATGAATGAATGAGCTTTTTTGAAAGCTTTTATACCTCCTCCACAAAGCCACAATTTCCCTTGGCTTTTTAATTCATTTAATAATAAATAAAATTTGCTTTTGTTGTTTTATATTAAATAATCCTCATGTTGGCATCCCCTTAGTTGCTTTTTTGAATTAACCTTATGATTAATAAAATCATATATTATAAAGGTCATTAAACCATAGTCTCGAGACTCGCCTGGAAGCGCCTGGACGCGACGAGTCGCACTCCGCGCAGACCTAGCTGCGTCCTAGGAGCGCTGGCGCAGATGCGGCCGCGTCCAGGCCAGACGCGCCAGACGCGCAACGTCCAAGCGAGTCCCGATCCCTGGACGCGGCCGACGCAGCCAAGGCCAAAAAAACTAAGAAAAAACATAAACTTAAGTTTTTTTATATTTTTTTTTGAGTTATATTATCTCCTTAGCCCTAAAAGCAACCTCATTTCATTCATTTGGCAAAATAGGAGGAGCAGAGAGAGTTGTGAAGAAAAATAGGAGGAGAAAAGAGGGCAACCAACAAGCTATTGAAGACAAATCCAGGGTCATATATCATTTGGGGAGCTTCATACCAGCAAGGAGGTGCTTTGAGAGCTCATTACCTATGATAAGCCCTGCTGGCTCTCAACTCAAAACCCTTATTTTTCTTAAGTCTTAAGGTGTTATTTAGTTTTTTAGAGAATTCTTAATAGACAGAAGAGAAGGGGCGCAGCATATTTAAGCTTGTAAATTGAAATATAAAGCAATTTCTCACAAAATGGAAATGCAGAAGTCGTTATTATACTGAAACAATTAGATCATGAATAACAGACATACCAGAAAGTCTCCAGTTATTTTATTTAAAACAGTAGCTGGCTTGCCAGCCAAGAATGCTGAGAAACTGACAAATAGGGATGCCAAGCCTCCAAATCTAACTTCTCCCACTCAGAAACGTGGCACAATGCTCTGAAAATGCAAGACGCCAAAGATGAAGCACAGAAATGAGCAAAGAAGAAGGCGTTTCTTCAACTTCCTTCACACGCCTCTCTCTAGGCACGAATCCCAAGGTAGGCCATACGGCCAAGGAAAGAAGAGGTAGAATCTCTGATGGAAGTCTCTGAAGCTGTAGAAGGGTGCGCCACCAGGAGGAAACCCTCAATTATTGTAAACAATAAGCAATCTCAAAATATATCATCTCTGTCTGAATCTGTAGAACTTCTGGCTGAAGCTCTCAACATGCACTGATTCGATTGATCTTTCACAATCTCAAGAGTGCTCACACTGAAGAGGTATCGTTCTTCAATGGCAGTTTGTTCAAACCCTGCTCACAGGAGAATGCACAGGAAAAATGCTCAAGGCAAAGTCGAAATATCAAAAGGTGAGTTTCTCATTGCCCAGGATTGCTTTATACCTAAATGGCACGCATTTCAAGAAAATACGCCCTTTTGCAATCATTTAAATCTTTTAATATTTGATTAAGTCTTTTTCAATAGTCAAGACTTAATACTTGAGCGCACTTTTAATATTTTAAGTCATAAAAATATTAAATCACCTTTTAGAATATTTTAAGTGATATAAAAAGTATTAAAGTCGATGTGACTTTAATAAAAGGCATTTAAGTTAAATAATTAACTTAATCACTTAAAAATTCATAACTTGCTCAAAACTCTGAATATTCTTGTGCCATCAAAAGCTGTGGACTCCTGAAATGCCAACGCTCGCTGTGATCCAATCACTGGCCTCTGAAAACAAGAACAATCAACCTCTCCAGAAAGTACCACTGACCCTCTAACCAATCTGGCTAGCCCACAAGGGTCCAATAAAGGGCTAACACACTGTTCCCGAGAACTGTCTAGCGAGGGGACATCACATTACCAGTGATTGGGAGGAGTTTGCATTGCATTCCAAGCCAAATCTAAGAGGTAAGTTTGATTTTAATTGATTTTTTTGTATTTTTTTAACAAATAATTCATTGTAATTTGTAAAATCATTGTTTTTTTGAGTTTGCATATTTTTTTTACAAACCCTACTTGCAACTTAAATAATTTTAGAAACCTTACTTTTGCAGCCACATTCATTTGCAAATCAAACCATATTATTATTTTCACAATGTCTCAAACCCTAGTCAGAAAAGACCCTGCTTGGAAACATGCTGAAATCTTTCTCGGAATGAAAAGAGGAGACGCAAAATGTAACTACTGCAAAACAATATATCATGGAGGCATAAATAGATTAAAATACCATCTTGCACGCATACCAGCCCATGATGCAGTGGGTTGCCCTAGAGCACCTCCTGAGGTTGTTCGTGAAGTGCAGGTGCAATTAGAAACTTTTGAAATACAAAAAGAAATGAAAAAGAAACAGAAGCAGGAGTTGGTGAGTGTTGGAGTTGGACAAGGACTTGGTGCTGTTGGAGATGCTTCTTCCATGCCTCCATACCGTCCTAGTGCTAGTGCTTGTGCTAGTGCTTCTATTTCTGCATCAGCTATGCCTATGCGTACTCCTAGTGCTGGTGGCGCTGCTACTGCTAGTGGTAGTGGCAATATTAGCATTGGCCCTAGAGTTCGTAAATCTAGGGTGGACTCATATTTTGTACCACGCACTACTCCTGGTTCCCAACCGTCGCTTGAGAGCATGGGTTGGAACAAGGACAGACATGATGTAGCAAAAAAGAAAATTGCAGACTTTTGGTACTACTGCACCAAGCCCTTCCATGTAGCCAGGTAATTCTTTTTCGTTTAATTGTTTTAAAATGTATATTTAAATTTTAGAATCTAAATGTATCTCATTATCGAATTCAAATTTAAAGTTAAAAACTTAAAACTTTTTCATTTTACAATACTTATGTAACTTATTAACTTATTTATGACATGTTTTAGGTCACCTTTCTGGCAAAACATGGTTGATGCCATCACCATATGTGGGGCGAGGTTCAAAGCCCCTAGTGAAGATGAATTAAAGGGCCCACTTTTGACTCAAAAGGTGGCAGATGTAAAAGCACAATTAGAGGAGCAGCGCAAGCAGTGGAGGATGATTGGTTGCACCATCATGACTGATGGTTGGACTGATAGGAGAAATAGGATGCTGCTTAATTTCCTAGTTTCCTCCGGAGGTAATTGGACTTCCCTCAATGCATTGAAATTTGAATTTGATTTAGTGATTAATAATTTAATATGGCTGATTTATGTTTTTTAATTTATTGAATAATTGGTTTTGCTTATTTTTTCAGGTGACACCATCTTCATGAAGTCCATTGATGCTTCTACCCAATTCAAAAATGTCACATACCTGTGTGAGGCTATAGAGGAGGTGATAGCCGATGTGGGGGAAGAGAATGTAGTGCAAGTGGTGACAGATAATGTAGCAAATTATGTTGTTGCTGGTAGATTATTGATGGAGAGGCACCCTACTATATTTTGGACTCCATGTGCCGCCCATTGCATTGACCTCATGTTGGAGGATCTTGGCAAGCTCCCATAGATCAAAACATGTGTGGAAGCAGCAAAAAACATATGCAAATTTGTATACAATCACACATGGGTGCTTAATCTTATGAGGCAATACACGGGGTTAAGGAAGTTGTCTCATCCTGGCATCACCAAGTTTGCAACAAATTTTATCACGATGCAATCCTTGATTCGGTCAAGGGCAGCTTTAAGGCGCATGTTTACTAGTGAGGAGTGGTCTTCCTCATCCTTTTCTACAAGCACTGCAGGGATTGCTGTGGCTGATTGCATTTTTGATGAGCAAGGGTTTTGGACAACAATGGACGAGATTGTGAAGGTAAAATTTAATTATTTATTATGTTTTAATTTTTAATCATATCTTACTTTTATTTGTTTATTTTCATTCACACTTATTTGTGAAACATGTTTGCACTTTGTAGTTTATTGAGCCCTTGCTAGTTCTCCTACGAGTTGCAAATGGGGAGAAGCCCGCAATGGGCTACATATATGAGGGCATGGATAGGGCCAAAGAGGCCATTAGATCAGTCTATGGTGGAGTTGAGGAGAAATATCGTCCCATTTGGGATATCATTGATAGGAGATGGCAAAACCAACTTCATAGGCCCATCCATGTAGCCGCATGTTTCCTAAATCCGGCCTTCCAATTCCGCCATGATCTCCGTGCAGATAGAGAAATTCTTAGTGGGCTCTACACGACAATAGAGCGGATGTTGCCCACTATTACTACACAGGTGGTGCAGGAGATAGATGCCTTCACTAAGGCACAAGGAGACTTCTTTGCACGTCAAATGTGCAAAGATAATAGGACAACGTTACTGCCAGGTAAAAATATATTTAAGGGCATAATTTTCATCTTTTTATATTATAATTTATTATTAAATGTTGAACTTGAACTTGAAACTTGAAATGAGATTGATTTTGTTTCTTTTTCTCATCTCAGATATCTGGTGGCATATGTTTGGTTGATACATCGATCTTGCAAAATATTGTCATTCGTATATTGAGCCAGCCATGCAGTTCATCTAGTTGTGAGCGCACTTGGAGTATGTTTGAGCACATACACTCCAAGAAGCGCAATAGATTGACAGTGGAGAGGATGAATGACTTGGTATATGTTCATTACAACCTTCGTCTCAAATACAGGAAGCTTTTTGACCACGACAAAACCCCGATCAGTCTAGAGGAGGTTGATCTACAGTTTGAGTGGATCACTGAGGCTACAGATGCAGTCTTTAGTGACGAGGACCTTGATTGGGTGGACCAGGCAGAGAGAGAGGCCGAGGTTGTAGCCATGGCTGAGGGGGAGGGTAGAGCACGAGGAGACATAGCTGCTGTCGGTGAGAGTGGCATGGAGAGTTAGACTATGGCTGCAGCTACAACATCATCTAGGACCCTTAGACGCCTTCGTAGGAACGATGTTGGCTCCACTATGCCATAGGGCATAGAGTTATAGACTTATAGCTATTGCTTTACTTTTGATATTTCATATTTGTATGGAACATTTGATATCATGGATTTCATATTCCATGAGTTTTGTATACATTTGACTAATTTTATATATCTAAGTATGCTATTTCCTTCAGCAGCGCAACTACAATTTGTGTACTGTATACTTATGTAATCGTTGTATACTTGTGCATGTGATCAAATTTGATTTTATTTGTGTTATATTCAATAAAGGGTGCTTGAAACAAGTTTTAAATCTTTAAAAATCTTCATTTTTCCGCGTCTGCGTCGCGTCCGAGTCCTAAGTCGCCGAGTCGCGCGCCGAGTTGCCCTCACCGAGTCCGAGTCTCGTTACTATGCATTAAACACCATTAATAATATCCACTTATAATTTACGCTGAAGGCGTATCCTTATTTGAAGAAGAGAAACCTAAAAAATGCCAATCAATAGTTTATATTGATCTACTGGCCATTAAATGAATCTCAATCGTTCATCATTTTCCATACCTTTTCCCTGCTGCTTTCCCCTTTTTTACTTGCTGCTTTCTGCCGATTTCGGAGAAAATTTAAAGTATTTTTTACAAGCCCGAAGGCTTTGCACGGTACTCCTTGCTGTGCAGCCTGCGCACGCAGTACCTGCACAAGTACTGCACACTGCCTGCACAGGCCTTTTTACTTTTACTTTTTTATATTGATTTTTTTATTTATATCATTAATAACCTTTTAAATTAATTTTTAATTTTTTATATTGATTTTATTTAAATTTAAATTTTTTCTATTGATTTTATTTATTTATATCATTAATAATTTTTTAAATTAACTTTTAATTTTTTATATTGATTTTATTTATATTATTAATAATTTTTTAAATAGATTTCATTTATATCATTAATAATTTTTTAAATTGATTTTTTAAATTATTATATGAAATGTGGAATATAATTTAATAATAAAATATAAATTACAAAAAAATTAATAATTTAATTATACCTATTATTATATATTATATTTAAAAATAAAACAACTAATTGAAAGAATGCAGCTATTAGCAGTGAGCACAATAGATTCATTAGATAAAACATGCAATATTATGAAAAAAAGATACAAACACCATATAGTGAGAGGTACTAGCAAATTCCCATGAAAGAAATTAAGCACATACTGCCTGACCAAAGGCTATGCAGACTTCTCTTGCCATTTCCTTTTCTGTTGGTGTCAGTAATACAGGATACCTCACCTACAAAATCCAAAATCACAATATTAGTTGAATGAATAATATGTAAATACAATTTCAAAAGACAAATATTATGCAAACTTCTCCCAGAATACCTCAACTATGAAATCAAAACTCTCCAATTTTTCATGAATAAAAAGTGCAAAAGGACTTGCAAAAGACAAACTAACAATAGCCTGTAGAAATTGTACACTAAAACATCTTTCAAATGTTAGTGTGTCTCTATGTGTGTCTACGTGTGTATGTGTGACTACCTTTGCACATGCAAATATATGTTATGCCACACATATGCATACATCTATGGATGGATGGATGTTCTGATATTATGATAGAAATATGAAAGAATAATTCAGTTAGGATGTTTCGGCATGATTATCTTCAACAAAGACATTATAAGCATTAGCATACAGACAAAAGCTACATGGTTACATCAAGGGTCAGAACATACAAGAAGATTGCATACAGAAGGTCATTAAACAACTAGAGTTACTGGAATCAGAATTCAAATGCAAAACATTTCAGCCAAAGTGGAAACAAAGGGAACAAGTATGTCTACAGAAAACTTCAAAGACATACACAATAAGTTTGTCAATGAGTGACAATCACGCCAAAAGACTGAGTGGAGGTGAGTTGAGGGGGGTGCATAAAGTCAAGATTAAGAACACCATTCAAGGAAGGAAACAAAAATGGAGAAAAAGTTCTTAAAAAAATTACAAAGTATATAACAGAATGAACAAACAGTGATCGAAGATTTCAAACCTAATTTTAAAACTCACAAGAAACTTGCGAGCTGCAACTGCAGCCAAGTTACACACCCATTTACTTGTGAGCAAGTTTCAGGGAGTTGCAGGCCAGAACTTGCAGCAAGTACTCACCAAGGCCCTGCTGAAAATTTTCCCAATGCTGAATTTTCCTGAGTTTTCCTGAGTTTTGCCAAGTTAAAGTATTTTAAGTGTTTTTTAATTTGTTGATTTTTTTGCCAAGTTGCAAGTATTAAGGCTATGATCTAAACAAAAGAAACATGAACCAACCTTGAACAAGTGTACTTGAAGGCAATCAAATTTAAAATAGATGTAGTATAGCTAATGAATTGAGAAAGAGTTTCAAAAATCTTCAATGGAATTTTTCAATGAAATCATTGTCTTAGCAGAAGTTGGCAAGTCTGAAAATGACCTGTGAGGAAGAGTATTCAAAAATCTACAATGGAGTTCATTGTCTAAGCAGCAGTGGGCATGTCTGAAAATGATCTCAATGAGGAAGAGTATTTCACAACAAACAACACAGTCTGAACACACTCAGAAAGATTTGAGAGAAGGCAAAGGAAGAAATTCAGCAGCTAAAGGAGAGGACCTTGGCCAGGACTTCACCTTCGACCTCAATTTCAAATCATCACCTTTTAGAACCTTCAAATTCTGCCCCTAAGCTTCGTAATATTCCCACTGTATATAGTTGTCAAGGATGCTGACAACTCTAGAGGATGGGAATAGATGTAAAGTTTTGTGATATCAACTTTTAATTAATTCATCCTATGTGGACACAAGAGCCCATTCTCACATTTCCCATTGAGCTAAAGGGTAAGTTTTAGAAAAATAATTTTAACATGAAAACCATAAATTCTTAACTTCTAGAGCAAATTCAGCAAATTGGAAAAAGTAAATAATTTATTATTATTTATTAGTGGAATTCCCAATGTGGAGTGTGGGATTCCATGAGGATGAAGTTCTGAAACTCTCAAGACACATGGCATAAGCCTCATGACAGATTTTATGGCAAATCTTTATTGTGGGATTATTAATGGCATGCATGACAAAGTGGCATTTAGTTAGAAGCTACAAATTGAATTTATAGAGGAGCCTATTCTAAGTAGGTGAAGGGAGGTGTCTTTGACTGGCCATAACTAACCAAAGGAGTTCTAACATTTTTTTATGGAGCCTATTTTGAGGGAAGAATATGGAAAAATTAATATTTATTTATTTTTCAGACAAGGGTGGCATTGGAATTTATGCCCCCTCTTTGGGCCCATTGATGGCTATAAAAGCCAAGCCATTTCTTCATATTGGATCATCTATTCTTCTCTCATCTATTCTTCTCAAAACAAAACTCTATCTTGTATTCAGTTATTGAATGTGAGGACGAAAAACCCTAGGATTCTAGATCATGCTGCTGAATGCACAAAATAACATTGTGTCTATAACTAATTCAATATAAGTACAGTGCATAGCTCAATTGAATTCAACTTCAAGTAGCTCTCAGCGATCACAGGGTCCAACAGCTCCACTCAATCTACTGGAAGAAAACAGCATAAAACAATAGCTTTTCAACGCACATTTCAAAATATTTTTTATCAATAGACATTGACTAGATTATGAAGTTTGAACTAATATCAACAGATATTGTCCTTTTATATAATGGATGTGAAGTACAGGATAACAAATAAATTCTTACCTCTTTCCCATCAGGGCTTCTCATGACAACACCATCAACAACAGGAGACTTTCTGGCCTCTGCATGGGCATATTCAGGCCCGACTGTATAAACCTATAATAGCAACCACAATAGCAGACAAGTTAATTGTGATTCAATAATGGACACAATTCAGAAACAAATGAGGCTGTTAAAGAGTCAGCTTAGTATGCCACACGATTGTAGATTATAAAACAAATATTTGCATTGTCTAAACACTTAAAGTGATTCTACATGGTACATGACAGGACATTTCAGTTTGATGATCAAGCAAACAAGTATGAATCAATTTCAAAACCATCCCTTAGGTCTGTAAGATGCCATTTACAGACATTTTTTAAATCCAATTCTCATATTTTCATTTCTAGGATAGCCGATCTAAGATTTATCAGACAGTTGAATTTCATTTAATGTTTTTGCTGCATTTCTTAGCATCATGTCAAGCAATATCTACTACATTATCTGCAATTACCTTCACATCTGTTCCTCCAGTGGGCATGAATTCTTCATATATGTATGATCCTACTCTACGAACTCTTCTAACATCTGGATGGAACTCACTGGAACGGTTACCAACCTACAACATTTAAAATGTTCAAATAGACCAGCAAGACATTAATTTAAAAAACCAAACTTCATTCTCAGACAATTCCATGCAATATGTTAGAACGAACTTCTGCATTCAGAGAATAAACTAAAGAAACTCAAAATTTCTATTATGCATTAGACATTTCTTCTCCACAATTATATGTTTAAAGAAAATGAATGCACTAACATTACATTTGATATGTGTCCTGAAAAAAAAGTGTCACGTTGTTAAAATGATATTTCAGAATGCATGATTTTATCTTGTTCAAATGGTATTTCAGAATGCATTGATTCTATGAATGTGCATTAAAAATGTTGGTCTTTAAAAAGAAAAAAAAGAAATTATATTAATGTCCACAGGTGACCCAAATAGATCAATGCGAGTCCAAAATACAACAAGATACAATAGGAAGACAGCCAAAAAGAGGCTCCAAATAAGCCATAAACTAAAAGACAACTAAAGGCAAAACAAAAGCTAATTGGAATTCTAACAAACAATAAAAAGGGGGATCAACCCAGAGTGGGAACCCAAATCCTGTCAAAAGAAAAGGAAAGAATCCGTAAGACCATCAAGATGACTAAAAATAGTCAATGAGTGGTCCAAATTTCCAAGATAACAGTCTCATCACCAAAGTCAATAGAGCTGAGGAAGCTGGAAATCCAGAATGGGCAAATTGGATGCCACAAATACAATTGTCATATCTTATGAGTGGCAATTCTGCCATGTTCCAAAACCTAATAAGAAATAAAAGATAATGACCCGTCAAGGTTAAACACTTTTCGAGAACCCAACTAATGGCAATAATTGTCCTAACTCAAGGAATATCATGCTAGCAGATGATGAGCATCAAAATTATGTCATGCCTGCAGATGGCAAGGCTGAACATCATGTGAAGCAGAAAAAAAGCCAGTCTAGGCAACTTTAGTTGGAGTTTCCTTCGGAGATCAACCAGGTAATGTAAAATGAGAACATCTATCCATATGGACAAAGAAATTTATAAGTTTTCTTGGCCGTGTTCTGTCTGCAACTGTTGTGAAGCCATTTTAAGTTTTTTGATACAAAGGCAATTAATTATTACTCGGTTTTGCAGAAAAAAGACATTCTGTGCAACTTTGGTTGCAGTTTCCTTTGTTCCGTACAGAAACTGGGAGAACAGTCCCTCCATAGTATTAAAGATACAGTGAAAAGGAAAATTCAAAGAAGATGATTATCGTTAACAAATTATTATGGTCCTTGTGCCAAGGATCCACCAAGTAAATGTAAAATGAGAACATCTATCCATATGAACAAAAAAAAAAATTTAAGTTTTCAATAGTCGAACAAGCAGGAGAGAGGGCTGAAGAAAAAACAGACAAAGAAGAAAAATATGTGGAAAGCAAGAAAAAGGAGCAAAAACCAGCAGTGTGGAACTAGACTTTAGAATGATTCAAAATGGCCAATTAAACACCCTAGTACTGATGATCCACGACAAAGGGAAAGACCCAGCGGTAATATTTTAATTAGCAAAGCCCTGACAGAAAAGATCATTAGTTATTGACCTATTACAAAAGAGTTGTACAAACCGATGGAGAAAGATGGGGAAGAACTGTAGAAAGATTACTTCTAGCAAAAGGCTTCTTCCTTGACATCTTTAGGAATTTTAAGGATAGAGATACTGCTGCTTTAGAGAGGCACTTGGTTGATAAACAAGGCAGAGTAATTATATTTAAATCCATGGATAACAAAATTTGATGCTGTGTAAGTTGGATTATTTTGATGACCATTACACTCTTGAATAACCCAGATTTTGAAAATATTGGAGATCTTACAGGAGAATTTGTTGGCATGGTTGTTATCAATAAGATAAAAATAGGTAAGAAGAGCAGATATCAGATTCCTAACAAAAAGTTTCTTCCTAATGATCTTTAAGAGTTTGAAGGGTAGAGATAGGGCTTGCCAAGGAGGGCCTTGGTTTATGAAAAATGCAGGATTACATATACAGCCATGGTCACAAAGATTTGATCCAGGTAAAGAAATAAAACTATATTTTCAATCTTCTTTATTAATTTACAACATTTCATGCATTTTATGAGTCATGACAAGCAATATCAAAACAAACTACTAGATACTCTAGGCTACCCGTCATATCCATGAACTGTATGTAGGTATATGTATATGTATACATAACAAATATGTATCACATACACCAAAATTTGTGCTGTATACCAATATGTATCACATACACCAATATGGTACATAAATGAACAAAGTGTCTGTCCCATACCTAGGCAGGATCCAGATTATATCCAATCACTAATCTAGTATTTGGAGGGATATTAACAGTTTTCTCATCATACTAAAGCATAGCAAATACTGGCTGAAAAACTGAGTAACTTTTTGTTTTTGGCAAGATATTAATTAATTTCATGCAAATTTCTCATTTCTACATACAACCAACACCAACATGCATTTGAAGCCATCGTAATATTAGACTTTGCTTTATCAAAAACATCAGAACAAAATCACATAGATGGCGAAGGAAAGAATGACAAAGATTAGGTATATAGAACCATAGTAGCATTGCACTTAAACCTGTGATTAATTCCCAATAATAATAACCCACCACATTTGTCATGCTGTTTCCCAAGTTTTTACCAAAAATTTCAGTGATCTTTATTATTTATATATATCATAGTGTAATGTCCCCATTTTGGCCATACGCTCTTCTATGACTGATAGCCTATTTCCGGAAATCCGTAGGTTGATCAGAAGTGAAATTAGGGTTTCCTTCGCATGGTGGTTTTTGGCATTTCTCTGAATTTACTATTTTTAGTAAGTTCTAATTTTGGCAGTGGTCCAGTTGGCAACACTTTAGTGAGTTCTCTGTTGTTGGAGCAATTGAATTATTTTGGTTTTAGCTTTAGAAAAGCAATTTTTGGAGAAAATAATTGATTTCAAGGCATTAATGTTATATTTTAAAATTGACCCCTTGGCCTAGTGCATTAACTTGAAGTTGTTTTAAAAGGTGGACATGAAGGGGGACGCCACATGAAGAAAATATTTAATATTTTCTAAAGTTATTTTATGCCTTGAAGTTGGACACCATATTGAGAGGAAATAAAGTATTTTCAAATTTAAATTATTTCAAAAAAGGAGTTTAGGTGTCCCATTTCTTGGAGGGAGTTATGGAATTTGAAAATTCACCTCCAATTCTATAAAAGAGAGAGTTTGCGAGAGTTTGCTCCAACATTTCTCATCCATTGTTTATGCTAATGTTATGTTGTCAAAATGACATTGTGAATTTGGCTTCGAGGAATGCTTACCTCCTAGCATTTGTCCAATTTCGTGTTTGAAAGATAACACCTAGTTAGTTTATTGCTGCTTCTTATTCAAACTAGCAGATTTGGGCTTCAAAGTGGAGAATTTTGGTGATTTTTTTTTAGTTTTGTGTTGCTGGTATTTCTACAGCTGAAAGTGATTTTTGTTAGCAGCTTTTTGAGCAAATTTAATCTCATTCTGGGTACTGATGCTCTGTGATTCTAGACCAAGGGCAACCCTTTCCACAGAAGATTGGAATTTAATTCCAAGTATTTTATTTTATCTTGCAAAATCGCCCCTTTCAGCAGGCCATACCATTTCAAGAGGGCATTGAAGTTTGTGATAAATTATTGGTGGAGTTTTGATGCAATTTTTCCATTGCATATTGAGCGCCTATCCTCCAAAGAGTCATTGCAATTCATTTCATTCAATTTGGAGGTATTTTGAAGTAGTTGTGGGCATTTCATTAATTTACAGTTTGCTGGTTGATCATTTTCAGTTTGCTGGTTATTATTATCAGACCTCTAGAAGTTCAGATTTTGGTTATGTTTCCAGCATTTGAGAGATAATTTATTGTTGTGATCATCTTCTATCAATTGTGCTTTGATTCTATTGTAAATCTCTTGTAATTTGCAGCTGTTATTTATATTGTAAGACTGTAAACAGTAGTACGGTTTCACTCATTTTAATTGCTGCATATTCTTGTGTTTAATTTCACATTTGTAACCCCTGGATGGTTTACCACCAATGTGGAGAAAGAACAATTTAATCTCTCTTTATTTACCCACTGAAAAGTGGCGAATTCCCACAGTGAGTGGATGCCTGTTAAGAATGAATTGCTTTGAATTGTAATGTTTTCCCCCCACTGATTAAGTGGTAGCGTGGAAATTCTTATGGCTGGTTCACTGCCTATTTGTAATCAATTGTAATTCAATTTTCAGTTTGTAGCTTAGTTTCTTCCGCCATATGCTATCACCTCGCCTTCTAAAGGATCTTGGTGAACATTCTTGGCATTGAGTTCATTCAATTTGATCAATTTTTGGAAGCAAACGCTAATCTCTTGGCGGATTGATGTTTGTGTTATGAAATTTCAAAGAAAAATTTGGTTGGCATATTTCATATAGTTACCAGGAGATATTAAATATCAAATGTAATATTAATGGTCATCTTAGCTTTATTTACTCTTCAGTTAGTTGTAAGTTAACCTATAGTTAACTTACTCTTTTGTTTTCGTTTGCTTATGTTAACATTTAGTTAACTCTTTCAGTTTAGCTTTAGTTTGTTTCTGTTAACGTTTAGTTAACTCTTTCAATTAACTAAATCTTCTCCCTAATTTGTAGGGTTTGTAAAGTCTATAAGAGCAAGGCTCTTCTTTATTAACATTAATTTGATAATTTACCAAACATGGTATCAAAGCTCGTGTTCGAGCCTGGTTAGCGGAGTTTAATCTAAATGAAATTTTCAGAGGGTTTCAAATTAAAAAATCGCAGACTATTTTGTATCTGAAATCGCAATTTTTTTTAAGTGAAAATTCGAGGTTTTGTTCAGGAAAAATGCGGGTTTTTTCGTCTGAGTTTTTTCTGAAGAGCACAAAGATATACTGAGAGGGGGGGGTGAATCAATATATCAACAAACTTTTACCCTTTACAACCTTTATCAACTTCACACTCTAACACAACTCAACTATGCAAGAATATCACAATACGAACAAGTTGACACCAACAATTGTACTTTATAAATTATGTAAGCTTTTACAATGAATGTAGGCACCAACCTACTTGAAACACCAAATATGTAGTTTAGTAGGCACCAACCTACAAAGAGCACCAACCCTTAATTATGATTTAGTAGGCACCAACCTACAAGGAGCATCAACCCCTAATTCAGATTTAGTAGGCACCAACCTACAAGGAGCACCAACCCCTAAAGCTGATTTAGTAGGCACCAACCTACAAGGAGTACCAACCCCTACTTGCCAAGCACCAACCTAGCAAAGATTATAATTTGAATGATAACATTCCACCTTCAATTGTTGCTTCCTCAACAGATGATGGACAATTCTGCTCAACTAATTATGCCTTCACAAAGAACTTGTAGATATTATGCTCTTTACAATTCAATTACTTACTTTAACCTTAGACCTTTTCACAACCCTCATAACTTCTTCATGAACTCCAATATGCTGATAAGAAATGGCTTAATATGTTGATCAAATTAACCTTGATATTCCGCTCCAAAAACGACTTTGAAGTCTGCACAAACTGATTATCAAATTGGCTCAACTGTCTTCACAAGGTCTACCCAAAATGCTCATAAACCTTCAACAATCTGTTCATAGATCTCTATTTCTGATGTTCTATTTTTCTCAGCCTTCTACTTGTGTTCAGAAGATATATATTTTATTTTTCCACAAACTCAGAAAATTTCCATTCTATTACTTAATCAAAGATCATATTTCAATGAATTCCATTACACCCAAATCTGGTTGCTTTCAATCACATATGATATTCAATTAAAGTCCTTCTGCCGTTCTGTTTTACACAGCCATCAACGCCACACCTGATTGTGTTCTAAAAATATATCTTTTTCTTCAACACACACAACTCAGCACTCTTCAGATGATATACATTATTTTACGCTCACACATACAACATGTGCTTGGATGGTATAATCTTTATTCACACACAGCTGCTACAACTTCATTCACAAATAATTTTCAATAAAATCTACAACACACCCACACTATAATATTTCCTTCACAAAAATCTGCTTGAATTCATTCTTTTATCTGTATACTCATATTCATATACCTACTGCTATGTATATGATATTTTCCCTTTAAATGCTCAGAAAATATTCATTATTTACACAGATCTCTCTATTGTTCGGATGATATACAATTTACACACACACTACTCACACTGCACACTGTTCAGATTTTACTTTGCCATTCACTTTTCTTAATCTGCACTTTAGTTGATATATCCTTTTATTCCATTGCACGCATCAACCATTCTTCACTCCATCTTTATTTATATCTTTATCTTCTAAAGTCATACCTTTTGGAATAACCATTTCTTTGAAGAGACGTATCTTATTCTTTACTAATCGTTGCCTCTTGAATAATTTAATCACTGCCCATAACAACTTTCGTCTTATTTAAATTTTGTCTTTTGTGGTTTTGTCTTATATGCTCCTTTTCTATAAAACTTTTGAATCGTAGCTTTTTAATCTTACTTATATGCTTTGTCTTTTTCTTCTTTTGTCTTATTCCAATTTTGTCTTATTCTATTTTTAATTTATTTAACTTTTTTTGGTCTTATACAGCTGCAGTTACACTTAAAATTGCTGCCTTCTATATAATTGAAATCTGCTCTTTAGCATAGTCTTCTTCATTTGAACTCAATCGAATCATCATGGTCTTGTTTACATACTTTCAAAAATGTTACTTCAGTCATGCTGTTCATGATTCTTTGTTCAACCAATGTTGGCAATATCATTGGTATTCAAAAACACCTTTACAAGAAAATCTGGTTTATAGCCTGTAGTCAGTTGCAAAGGATCTCCATTCTTCTCAATCTGCTCTTTGCCTATCATCATGACATTCATTTGATTTTTCTCCAGACCTATATATCTGATCATTCTCTTCATAGAGTTTGCTTCACACAAACAGATATATGATTAATCCAAGACAATGTACCCCTTCTTAACACATCAATAACATAATTCTAACAGTCTCTTATCTGTCTTTGACATCAATGACAACATTTGTCTTCTCATATTTGACATCAATGACAACATCTCCAACATTTTCTAGGCATTTATCATGAAAATCATGATTTATTTTTTGGCCTGTTTTCAATAAAAATCGTGGGTCCTTTTTCCATTCTTCTGGGCGAAAATCCATAAAGGATTTGGTGGTGCGTCGTCTTGAAGTTTTGTGGTTCTTTTAGGGCACGATTACGCGTCCTCTTTTCTCCAGAATCACGACCATGAAGAAGTTTTCTAGCGTGACTGTGAAGAAGTTTTCTAGCGCGACCTTCATCTTTTTCTACCTGCATTTTTGAAGAAGCTTGAAGACACGATTTTTTGTATTTTTTTGGCTGCGCACGACTTCTCTGAAAGACGCGATTTTACCTATTTTTTGGGCCACATTTTTCCTTCATTCTAGCACGCGTTTTTCCTCAGTTACTGGGCATGATTTGAAGTTATTGTGGTCGTGTTTTTCTAGTTCTTTCCTGAACATGTTTGTTCTTCTTTTCTGCTCACGTTTTTTTGGAAGACTAAGCCGTGATTTTTACCTCTTTTTTGCCTCGCATTTTTAATCTTCACTTGGAGCTGATTTGCTGTGGCATTTAGACGCGATTTTCTGCTCGTGTTTTTCTGATCTGGGTGCTTATATTCGTGATTTGATATTTCTCTTCGCGTCTAGGGTTTCTGCAACTCTGCCAAGGTTTTTAACCCTCTATTTCAAGCCCCTTTTTTATTCTGATTGCAGATTATTGGTGGGTTTTTCAAGACATTTTTTGGGTCATCACTATTTTTTTTGGGTACCTCGAGATTCGTGCCTCCAGTTTTGTGCCAAGTTCACGTGATTTTTTGATATTTCATGCCAGCCTGAAAAGTTTGAGCCAGTTTTGACAAAAATTCTAGGAAAAATAATTTTTTTGTATAGAGTTTTTGAAATTTTTCTTAAAAAAATTTACAGAGTTTCAATTTTTGAAAAATCAGGAGTTGTGCCTATTAGTTTTATGATCAGATTAGAGCACAGAAAATTAATTCAAAATTCAACACAATAACACAGCAGATACCCTAGGAAAAACCCTCCACTTGAGGGAGAAAAACCCAGCAACAATATATCACTTATATATTGAATCACAAATGAGAGTCTCCTTTACAATAGAGGCCGATAATGAGGCCAATAACAAGTACCACAATCAGATGCAAATACAACAATAGGATGAAGCAATCTGATAATGATAATCTCAGTCTTCTACAAAAACTCGATCTGCACTTCTACAAAATTCGCTCTAAGATTGACGACTTTATGATGAACTAATGATGAATGGAATGGATGATCAAATGAGTTGCAACCAATGAGTATATATACAATGTGAAGGAAGAGATGTGACCCTTCACAAACAACATGTCGGCCTCATTCAAAAGGCATGTCTCTTACAAGCAAGATGTCAGCCTCCTTGAAGAATGCGCCTCTAAGATAAATCGTGCCTCTTCTCATTAATTAAATATTAATCATTATTTAACAAGAGACGTATCATTTCATGAAATCGCTATCATCAATTAAATAGCCGATAGGCTACAATTTAATTGTCTTCTTCATGCGATCTGGCTGGAAGATTATTCCGATGTTGTAAACATCAACAGTGCCAGCTGATTGTCCAGTGTTTTGCCAACTGATCACAGAGTTACCTCATTTTTCGTGCTTTGGAAAACAGGAGGGATGGCTTCTTTTTCCAATATTATGTTGGAAAGTTCACAGAGGTTCAATGGAAAGAATTACAACACGTGGAAGCAGAGGATGCTTACCATCTTTGAGTACCGGTGTCTAGATGCGCTTGTTCTTGATACAAAAGTTCATCCCACTGCTGCTGGGAAGGATCAGGAAAAGAATGATGGAAGTAATAGGGAGGCAGTCATGCTTCTTAGATTATCTATTGTTGACGAGATGTTACTAGAAATACCATCTAGTAAATTTGTTGAGAAGATCTAAAAGCATTTGAAAGATCTCCATGAAACCTCAGACAAGGGAAGGGCTTTCTTTCTAAAGAATATGTTTTTTTCTATTATGATGGATGACCAAGTGTCTTTGCAGGAGCACTTGATGAAAGTAAAAAATATTCGCAATCAATTGGAGGCCATTGGTCATAAGATAGAAGAGGAGGATATGGTGGTGATCACTTTGAAAAGTTTACCACGTGCCTACAAGCACTTCATCAAAACGCTCAACATTACATCCACCAATGTTGACTTGAAGTTTGATGAGATGTGCAACAAGCTTTTGCAGCAGGATCGGTGGAAGAAGTAGTTTGGGAGCAGCAATGAGTCTCCAAGTGTTGAGCAAGCATTTACTGCCAAGGATGTTGGCAAAGGCAAGTCCACTCAATAGAAAGGACGAGGCGATTTGGAGGAGGGCTCCAAGAAGTCTTTTACTTGCCATTACTGTGGGAAGATTGGTCATATACAGAGGTATTGCAGAAAATGGTTGGCTGATGAAAAGTCCAACCAAGAGGCATCTCAACAAAGTGCTCACGTAGCGGAGCAGATTGAGCAAAAGGAGTCTACACACTATGCATTTTGATGATCAGCACAATATGGGTAGACTTAGTTTTTTGTTTGTACGATGACCATTAAGGGAGGGTATTAAATATTAAATGTAATAGTAATGGTCATCTTAGCTATATTTACTCTTCAGTTAGTCATAAGTTAACTTGTAGTTAACTTACTCTTTTGCTTTTGTTTGCTTCTATTAACGTTCAGTTAACTCTTTCAGTTTAGCTTTAGTTTGTTTCTGTTAACGTTTAGTTAACTCTTTCAGTTAACTAAATTTTCTCCCTAACTTGTAGGGTTTGTAAAGTCTATAAGAGCAAGGCTCTTCTTTATTAGTATTAATCTGATAATTTACCAAACAAGAGACACAGGTACCAATATAGGTACAAGGATGCCAATCAAATTAGGGTATGCAAATAAATGAATAACGAGTCAGCAATATTACATCTAAATGTAGCCACCAAATATTGTGGGTATAGAGACAAGCACAGGGTCGCACTTCACATTCCTATAATCAAGTTTACTGGAAACTATGATATATATATATATATATATATCCTTTACAGATCAGGTTTACAATTAGAGACAGGAAAATACAGACTGAACATTTTTTGTTTATGGTTAGGGTTAGGGTATTTCAAATTTTCTTTTAGTTTTAATTGAATTGATTTATTTTAGAAGTTTAATCTTAAATCACAATGAGAATTTGTCATTTAGTTTATATCTTAATCAGGGTTTACATACTAAAACAAACAGAGGGTTGCCACTAAAATAGTTGGCCATGCTCCATGACAAAACAACATTTTAATTTTTATAGAAACCCTCTTCGTTGAAAGTAGAATAGTTTTTTCTTCAAATTCCTACATAAGAATTAGCAATTTATCATGTTTGACATCTATTTTAATCAATATGCACTATATTTAACATGAAAAAGAAATAGTTTATTTCTCATTTTTCACATATACTACATTGTTTTTTAGTTCCCGTATTTGTGCCAAGCTTTTCCTGATTTAAACCCAGGTAATGGAAATCCATTCCTACTTTTACAACGTCATGTGCATGTCTTGTAAACAGAATGATGCTATGTATTGAAGCAAGAAAAACAGAGGAGAGCAGTAAAGGCCAAAATGTCAGCAATATGAAATAACATGCTTCTCACAGACATGTCAATAAAAGAAATAGTATGAAAGAGCCTTCCAAGAGATAAACATCTACACCAGTATACTTTACAGAAAATACAGAGCCATATAATATATACATATGTATTCATTCATATCATATATATAAATGTGTACACAAACATATAATAAAAAAACATGTATAGATATGACTGCATGTATATAAGTATTAGAGTACAGACATATCCATGCCATATCATATGATTGGTGTATCATATGATACACCAAATATCTGTATCCAATAACCTAGCTCGCAGAGAAACATAAATCACAGAGCCATACATGCTAACAGCTTTTTCTAACCTTATATTTTAAGAGCTTCACTATTCTTTTCTACTGCCCTTTCTTTACACAAGACATGTTATAATTCCCTAAATCTTGTATTATAGAATTGGTGAGAATGTAACAGATGATCAGTCCTACAAAAAATGTCTTATGTATTTACTAAGGTTGCAGCAGACATGGAACTAAGCAAGAAATATTGATAGTTCTGATTCTTTCAATGCTTCTGTTGATTTTGTTGCAAACATGTGTAGTTTTGTGCATCACTTTTGCATGCTAGGTTTCAAAAATGTTCTTTCTAGAAGTTTCTCCATTGGGAATAGGATGACAGAGTGCAGAATTGAAAAAATCCCAAAAGGTATAAATATTTAGCAGCCTTTCCGTCCTACTCCAGCCAAGTCATAGTTAAGAGACATGATATCTCCACAGTCCATTTTAGTAAATTCAAGAATCATGTAGTATGATCTGAGACATTTCACATTTATGTAAAAAATTCTTACACAGTTTTATCCAGAAGCATTCTTGAATTTATTGAAGTCATAGTTGTTATATATATGCTGATGGTTAGTCCACGAACAAGATGTTCACCCTTGTATCACGGATTTCCTAGTAGTCCCAATCTTTGTTCTTGTATGTGACTAATGTTAATCTATTGGCAGATGCATGAAAATTTTTCTTTTGTAATTTACTTATTGCAATGACTCTCTCCACTCAAAGTTCCAAGTGTGTAAATTCACGTATATACTTTATAAGTTGAGATATATCATTCTAAAGTGCAATGTTTAGACTCCCCCTTGTATCATACATTTCTTAGCAGACCTAATTTCTGTTCTTGTATGTCAATGATGTTAATTTATTGGTAAATACTTGGACAAAATTCTTATTAGAATTTTAAATAATATTTACTTTGACTTTGTCCTGTAAACATTCCAACTATGTGGATTCTGGAACAGCTGTATGCTTTACAAGTTGAGATGTATCAGTCACAAGTCTAATGTTGTAGCGTTCATAATAGCATTATCCCCTCAATGTGCTCAAATAGTTATGATCTGTTGCATTTTTTTCCAGTACTAGAAAATGTATTACTTTCCTATCCAACATCATTACTTCAATTTTCCTCAGAAGCTATTTTCCCGACATAATTCAACATCTACAATTGTACAAGCCGTTTGTATTACCTTCCGAAATAACTCCTTCATTCCCCCACCAGCAGAACTTGGGTAGTAAATCATAACACTGTGATCATCTCCTGCACATAAGTCCGTGATAAGAAATAGCAGCCTTTTACAAAGAATACAAACTCCACCATTAATGGTACAACATATACAATTTTAGAATATCAATAAACTTCAGTTCCAATAAAGAGCCCAACAACAAAATGAGATGCAAAATTTTGTTTCTAATGCATGCTTTCTTATGCATATAGAATCTAGATATAACTTAACCCACACACATGACACTTGTTTTTATTTAAATTTTACAATTTATCAACTGTCAATTAAGATTTGAATGGAAGCATTCAAAGATAGATCTTTAAAAAATGTGTACAATGATCAAAGCAATTAAGAGATTTTTTTTTTTTTTTAAGTAGAAGTAAACTTATTAGTAATAACCTAAGAACCAACATTATATTATAACATTAGCATTAAATTAACAGGTATAGATCACACATAAAGTAGCAGAGATTACAGTCTAATAATACAAATAGGATAAGCAAAAGAAAAGCCTTTGAAATGCAGTATACTGTATTTTGAAACAGCTGAATTAAATACAAATAAAAACCAACATACAATATAGAATTGAAGGTGAAGATGGCAATGTCCTTGGAGAGAGAAAGAGTTATGAATCTCCTCAAATGACCAATAAAGATAAACAAGCCTCAATGATACTAATACTACCAATGATGATGGAAAAAATAAGGGACTACCAAAATTTATTCCCTCTAGAAAACTGATATAATAAATTGCATGGCAAGAGTTATAAGACAGGAGTAGCTATTTGTTCAGATAATGAAAAGAACCAATAACTCGATAAAGAAAAGTGACTGGACATGAAGTAAGAAAGTCCCTTTTCTTTTCTTAGCAACAAAAGCAGAATCTGTAGAGCTACCAACCACAGTATAAACACTGTGGCGAGTCTGATGACCTCTGCAAAGTATCCCAGGCTGAGAGGATTAAGTGGAGCTATAGCTGTTTGCTATATTCACCTAATAGCAAGGGTAGAGAAATTATTGGTAGTGATTAAATATTGCTGATATAGGTCCCACTGCTAAAACTCAACTGAATACAGATAAGATCGTCTATTGATACAAATTATCTACAATGACAAGTTACCCATCTGTGATGCCATGGGCCCTGACTAGAGAATTACATGGCACTAAACAAGGGCAGAAAATTCAGTCACCAGTATTTGATTTATTATAACACCATCTATCATTTCTTATTTCTACAACAACCTAAAAGCTCAAGTCCAGAAAATATCACTTCCTCAAATTTTATAATGTACAGGTCTGTTCACCACAAAGTTACAAACATATGAAGTGTCCTCTTAAATTTGATTTGCTACATAATATCTTTATCATTATGTGATTCATATTCTATTACACCAATTTTTGGATAATTATTATTAACTACAAACATGAATGTGTTTCCTAGAATTATGGAATCTCTATCAAAACCAAAATGTGTAAACAAAGAAACAGAAAAAACAATGGTTTTGAATATATCCTTAGTCATGAAGAAACAATAACAAAAAAGCTCAAGTCCAGAAAATATCACTTCCTCAAATTTTATGATGTACGGATCTGTTCACCACAAATATATGAAGAGTCCTCTTAAATTTGATTTGCTACATAATATCTTTACAAGAGTCATATTCTGTTATACCAATTTTTGGATAATTAACTACAAACATGAATGTAATTCCTAGAATTATAGAATCTCTATCAAAACCTAAATGTGTAAACAAAGAAACAGAATAAATGATGGTTTTGAAAATAACCTTAGTCATGAAGAAACAATAATAAAGATAAAAATTGAATCAATAACCTGTTGTCTTCATGGTCCACTACAAAATTCAATGCTTGAAAGTGACCACTTTGCAGAGATCAAGAACCAAGCACCTCTCATTAGGATACCAGAAAAAGATAGTCTACTGACACTCCAAAATCCTTAAACAAAGCAAAGGTATCTCACTTTTACAGCTGGCTGTCAAACAATACAGCACCCAACATTGCTAATCGGCATGCAATAAATAAAATATAATTTCTGCAAATATATGGCATATTAAAATAAAGTACAGTCTGCAGCAAAAATGTGATACTTGTTGTAAAATATCATTGGTACAGCTTCATGAAGCACATTGTCAATCCCTAAATGAAGTTGCTCTAAAAACTAAGAGGGTTTTCGTCCTCGAAGCTTCACAAATCCAAAGGGTTTTGATCCTCATGAAAAGAATAAAATAAACACATGTTCATTCTTTAAAAATGAAATTGTTTCAAAAAACATGAAGAGGCTTTTTTAAAACATTCATCCTATTTATAACTTTATTTTGAGGAAATCAACAATTATAATTTCTTTTTTGACAAATATTCCTCAAAGTTATGAAAATATTAACAAATGTCCTTTTTAATCACCTTTTGCACTATGGGTCTACAACACTTAAATTAATCACTTAAAAATAGATTTTTAAATAATTGAATATAAGTTGTCATTTAATTTTTGCTTATCGACAATTAACTATTTAATTAATTCCCTTTCTACCAACTCATTAGCCTATAGGGAAAATTACAAAGGTAGGCTAAGAATCAACAGCGAACTTACAATCAAGAAGGTGAAATAAGAGTCCTCCCTCCCCAAAATTGTTTGTCCTTGAGCAATTGCAAATTGGGATGCTCTAGAATCTTTCCGAAGTGGCATCCTCAACTCAAAGATTCTTCCATCATACCAAAGATTCTTTTATGTTTCTATTTTTTCGACTTCCTATCCCTAAAATCAACAATCTCTTCAAGAACCAAAATCAACATCCCTTCTTCACCCAAGGGAGGTAGCTCAAATGATGGAATGACATGATGAACAAGTGCCTTCTTGAGGTGTGAAACATCAAGCACATTATGAACCTTACTCTAATCTAGCAATTCCAGCTCATCACCAACTTTCCCTATCCTCTATTTGATTCAATATGGGCCATAAAACCGACGTATATGCTTTTGTGCTCTGCTCTTCTTAAGATATACCATGTCACCAACCTCAAAACTACGCTCAACACAGTGCAAAATTGCAAACACTTTCTACTGATTTCGATCATGTTGTAGGTTGACTTTGAGAGTTTTTTAAAATTAAATATTAGAAATAACAAGGTCAATGAAAGTTGGAGCCTTACAACCATACAAAGTCATAAATAGTTTTATTTTGATAGACATGTGATATATGGTATTGTAACAATGCTCCCCCTTTGAAGCCATTTGATCTATGCCTTTTGATTAACAAAAACTTAGTTTCTCAAATATCCTTCCACCCATTTATTGGCAATCTCAATTTTCCCATATGTTTGGAGGTGGTAACTAGTACTGGAATAAGTTCAGTTCCCATTAAAATAAGTAACTCACAATATTATTAGGTAACCCATGAAGCCTAAACAATTCACTGAAACATAAATCAATAACCACAGATGCCTTGAAATCTGCAAATATTGCAAAAATATCTGCATACTTTGTGAGTCGATCTACTACAACATAAATGTAGTCCTTACCTTGAAATTTTTGAAGCCCAATGATGAAATCCATTGAAATACCCTCTCATTTCTGATTTGGAATGGGTAGGGGCTGAAACAAACTAGCTAGAACTGATTGTTAGGTTTTGTTTTGCTGACAAACTATATATTCCCAAATATGCTTAAGGACAACATCCTTAAGCTCGTTCCATGTGAACCTCTTCCGAATTTGTTTGCAAGTTCTAAAATACACCTAATGACCAGCCAAAAGAATATCATGAACAACCCTTCAAATCTTTTCTTTCATCTTAGATTTGGATACCAAAAAAACTGTCTTTGTAAAGGATGAGTTCATTAACCACTACATACCTATCATCCTGCAGTTTTTCTTCAAGTATGTTGATGGCAAAGGTGTTCTTAAAATATTCTGTCAAAATTTGAACCTTCCAACATGTTGAAATCTCCATCATAGAACATAGAGTGGGTTTCCTAGACAAACCATCAACCACTATAATCGTTCTCCCTTTTACATATTCAATATCAAAATTGTAAACTTAAAGTTTACTTACCCATTTTTATTGTCTCTCATTGAGATCTTTTTGATTTACAAATACTTCAAACTATTATGATTAGTCTTGACCACAAACTTACCTCCAACAAGGTATGGTGTGAACTTGGCCAAAGAATGTATGATGGCAAACATTTTCTTGTCATAAATTGAGAAACCTCTTTCAATTCTTCTAAGTTTATGGCTCTCAAATGCAAGAGGATGTTTATTTTGCATCAAAACATCCCCAATTCCTTCCCTAATAGGATCATACTAAAGAACAAAAGGAAGAGAGAAATATGGAATGGCTAACACAAAACAAGAACACATCACCTTCTTGAACTTATCAAAAGTTTGTTGCACTGAAACTAACCATGTGAAACGGCCCTTCTATGTCAAATCAATCGATGGAGTTGCTAATTGAGATATTCCTTTCACAAATATTTAATAATAGCTGCAAGGACCAAAGAATCCTCTCAACTAAATTAAAGTTTGTGAAGTGGGCCAATCCAAGATGACTTGAATCTTCTCTTAATCAACTTGAACACTATTAGCACTAATCACATGCCCAAATAATAAAATTTCAATCATACCAAATTCACATTTAGATTCTTCGGAAAAAAGAGATTGGGCTTCCAAAATACCCAACACTTCATTTAAATGCCTCAAGGAGCTTCCCATGGTTTTCTATTAACAAGGATATCATCAAACAAGACCAAAACAAATTTTCTTAACTATTTAATGAATACTTGATTCGTGGATGACTAAAATGTAACAAGAGCATTAATCAAACCAAATGGCATGACTAGGAATTTGTGTCCATAATCACATATGAAAGTTGTCTTATGAACATCTTCCTCACAAACCCTGATCTAGTGATATCCCAATCTCAAATTTATTTTTAAAAAATAGAATACACCATGAAGTTCACCAATGAGTTCATCAATCATGAGAATTGCATACAAGTTTTTGATAGTATTCTTATTAAGAACTTGGTAATCAATGCACATCCTCATAGTCCCATCTTTCTTCTTGACCAAAAAAACTGAAGAGGCAAATGCACTAGAACTTGCCTTTGTGTGGCCCATATCAAGGAGCTCCTTGTTGACGTGGTTTTTGAGACCGCACCAACACAGAATAAAGTCTCCCAACGGACGCTCTATCCTCTCTTGAACAAAGTATTCAGCATGCTAAGATTGCGAGTAAGATCATGCTTTCAACTCCAAGGTTCCTTGAGTGCTAATAGGCTCCGGCTTTGTCGATGTGATATTGCTGGTATGTCAAGGGGACTTTACACAATTGTTCGACGGCTAACAACAAACAAAGAGACTAAGGGCTTTCGTAGGATTCAAATGATTTGGCAGGTGAGCGAAGTTTCCAATTCTGTCCTAAATGAACTCAATTTAAAAGGGTGTAGGGCCTAAGAAGTTTATGTTCTATTCTAAATGCAGGATATGTGGAGCTTCATTTCAATAGACTTCAACCAGATTTCACCTAGCCTCACGTCGGACAGCCTCGGTAAAATCGGTGCAATCTTCAGAGGGGATAGCAAAAGGTGTTCAAGTTATAGTTTAACATACATACACCATCGTAATAACGATATAAGCATGTAAACCACAACCGGTTAAAACACAAAATACCCCCAACACTACCTAAGGCTAATCTATCATCAACAAGCCGCTAGTGTATGGAATAAAGCTGCTATCTCAATAAAACACCACACAATCAAGTAAGCTACTTGCATAATTTAATCTACTTGGATAATTAAAGGAAGAAGAAATCTTTGCTAGCATTTCATGACAAGACTAATTTCAATTAATAATGAAAAGACATCTATTATCATAAATGTGTTACACTAACACTTTCAAAGTTTTCGTGGAAAACTTTCTTCTTCTCCAAATTATGCAAAAATGCTCTACAATGCTACACCATTCAGCTCTACTACCAATACTCTCTCAATGTCTACCATTCTAACTCATCTTCTAATCTAGTCGAGATTACAAATGAGGGGACTCCCCTTTATATAGCTAGCCAAGTCCCAAAAGACGGCTAGGGTTACAATCAATAGAGTGGCCAGAATCGTGCCACCTCAGCCCTAAATAATATTTCCCTAAAAACCGCCACAGAGGAGAGTGGGGTAATAAATGCGCCATAATGTCCACCATCATCCTTCTAGAAGATTCCGTTTGTAGACGCGTTCACACTGTTCTCGATCTCCCCTCTTGGCGTTGTTCTTTGAATTCTTCCATTTGAGCTAACACTTAGCCAATTCCTTGCAACTCCTTCTTCCTTCGAGATTGAAACTTGTAACTTTATCTTCCTCCGAGGGTTGTGATATCATCGTGCTTCACCATTTCCAGACATCGTGCTCCGGCCTCGACGTTCCCCCTGCAAAACAAGCAAGGAGAGGGGTATTAGAATACTTCACAATATAAACTCAACTTACTTACCTGATCCTCATGCTCCAACTTTCAAGCGTTCATCGCCAACTTTGCGTTCAAGTTCATGCCTCTACAAGATGCCTTAGCCAAATTTTCAACCCATCTTGTATTTTGCCTGGTGTACTTCACTCTGATATTTCATTTAACTCTGGCTTGAGAAGAAATTCCTTCATCAGGAACTCGATCAGAAATCATCTAGGCGATCACTTTCAAATTCATTTGCCAAGGCGAATTTTTATCTTGAAAACAAATTTTATTCCTTGCCTTAGAAAATTTTCAAATTTTCCCTTAGGAAAATTCATCAACCTGGTGCCCACTTAAAATCTTCATCCCAAAATTCTCGACAAGCTGTGGAAGACCTTAAAATCAACTCCTCATCGATAATCTTCAATACCCAGAAGAAAATTTTCTCCAGAACGCATCGAACCCATGGGTGCACAACGAACGGGTTCATTTGATTTTTTTGAATTTTGAACCTTAGAAAATATTCTCCTGTGAAATTTATTCTCATTCTTCGATCCCCTCTGAGAATTTCTTGTTGCTCTGACTTGGAAAATTTTATTCCTGCACTGCCAACATCTTTTGACTTCATCACTGGCAAAATTCACTCTGACCTCGGGAAAAATTCACCATCTCACCAGACTTAGGCATATTTTCTATTTTGTGCCTTAGAAATTTTAAATCACTTCGAAAATTTTTAAAAAAAATTTCCCTTAGAAAATTTTCATCTATCTATCATCTTGCCTGTGGTGAGGAATCCTTTATCAACTCACTTAGAAAATTTCTCTTTTAAATGCCTTGGGCGCATTTTATATCTCATGAGGGATATATTCCAATGCCTAGCATATTTATCTCACCACCTTGAGCGCATATACAACTTGAAGGAGGATAAAACCACGCCTAGAAAATATCTCCATACTCCACACGTCTTAAAAAAATTTCTAACACCTTATAACTCCCACCACTCTTGGCGCATATAGCACACTTGAGGGAAAAAAAAAACCACGCCCAACACACCTTGCAACATTCTACAACACCTTGGGCGCATTTGAGGCTAGGAAAGGAATAACGCCTAGCATCTACCTTGTATTCACCATGCCATTGAGGAATTTACTCGCCTTTTACCTTACTTACCACCACCACCCACTTTGCATTTACTTTTACCAGCTAAACTTGGCGCATTTGAACATGCAAGAGGGATGACTCTTCATATTCCATTGTTTTGTCTTCACTTAACTCATTTGGGCGCATTTCCACCTAGGTGAGGGATAAAAATTGTTGACTTGTTGACCTTTTTGAACTTGAGCGCATGTGTGAGAGAGAAGAATGAAACCCCAACGCCTTGGCATGTGACTCTTCGGCTTCTATTTTTTTGTCTTGACATGGCATGCCTTGGGCGCATTTTGCACCTCTTGCAGGATAAAAAGTGTTGACTCCTTTGACCTTTCTCACTTTGGGCGCATTTTGCCCAGGAAGGAGGATGAACTTGCTTTGACCATTTTGACTTCTTTGTGTTTTGGGCGCATTTTACCCCCTGAGGAGGATGGGCGCATTTAGGCCTAGCAGCAGGACGAGATTTGACACTTAGAAAAATTTCCAACCTCCCTTCTTCAAGTTGGGTGCATTTTGCCCCTGCTGCAGGATGGAAATCTTTGACTTTGATTTGACTTTCTCCAGTTTGGGCGCATTTCACCCCCTGTGCAGGATAAACATCATACTTAGAAACTTTTATGCCTCTTCATCAATCTGGGCGCATTTTAGGTAGGCAGAGGGATGAACGATGTTGACTTTTGTTGACCTCTTCTAGCTTGGGCGCATTTCACCCCCTGAGGAGGATGAAGTTTATACTTAGAATTTTTTTATATTTCTTCATCTTGAGTTGGGCGCATTTTCAAGGAAGTGAAGGATGAAGCTCCAGACTTAGCTATTTTTCTCGTTTTCGCCAGCTTCTCATGCCCTGCTATTTATAGTAAGCATCTTGATTTTCTTACTTCGGAAGCTCAGATTGCCATGAAATTTTAAACACCGGATCCTCGCGACTTTGATATCCTGTCAACACTGCCACTCTGAGCTGACTTACTAAAAATAGCACATTTTGGGAAGTGTTTTGCTATTTATAGTAACCTCTCGTTTCTGGTACTTCCACAGCTCCGATTAGCTTGAAATTTTAATGAGGCGCTCCTCACCACGTGACCTTATCACGCATTGCGACGATGCAGCTGATTTACTATTTTTAGCATGTTTCAATTTGACTTACTATAAATAGTGTTCGCTTGACCTCGGAATTTCACCTCCAGAGAGCTCAAGAACGCCGATCGCAGCGGGGGTTTACATCGGATTTCAAGATTTTGACTTTTGATGCCTATTTTAGGGTCGGCCGAAACCCTAATTTGCTTTGCATATGACAAAGATCTCCTCGCTCTCGCTTGCGGGTAATCGCGATCGCTCGTGAACCTAATCGCCGAGAAGCTACGCCGGCATACCGCTAAAAATAGCAAGTTCCTCATCGAGTGGGAATCTCCGTTTGCATGTCACACCATCGCGAAGCTCTCGAAAAACCCATCAGGAATCACCTGACATGCAAAAGAAACCCTGACATGCAAACCCTAAAAATAGCCTCGGAAGGCTGCATCCTGAAAGTGGTCGCCTCGACTTGCATGTTACGTCATCGCGAAGGTCTCAAAAAACCCAGAAGGAATATCCAGACATGCAAAGAAAATCTCTGCATCTGGACCCTGAAATCTGCCTCGGAAGCCGGACTGCTAAAAATAGTAAGTTGTCCAATTTTGCTCAAATTTTGCACGCGGGCAGCCTGATATGCTCTGAACGCAGTGTGATCGTCGGAATTTCAAAATAGCTGACAGATTGTTCTGAATTGCAGACTTACTAAAAATAGTAAGTACCTCGGAATCTGATAAATTTTTGCTGAGAGCCTGCTGGAAGCATACTGACAAGAACGTTAAGCTCAAGTTTCAAGTTATTCACTTTATTCGACCCCTGTACTGACCAGGAAGACAAAACCCTAATTTTAGACTTGGCCAGAATTTTGCATTTTAAGCTCAACGGCAGAGGAATCCCGGGAAGTAGACCATAGAACAGAGACAGACAGAGAGAGAGACCAAAAACCAAAGCCAAAAAGACCAGAATGGAGCAAAAATTAGGGGTCCCCATCTTGAATGGGGCGATGTGTGAAAAAGGTCACAACACTCCTTAATAGCACTTTCAATTTATTCCTTATGCCTTCTAAGATGACGATAAGGTGTAGTGATAACCAATTTCGCTCCTTTTTGCAACTCATAAAATTCTCAAATCTTCTATCTAGTGGCCTTCTAGGAGGTATGTCAATAAAAACCTTCCTATGCTTATCCAAAAGAGATTGAACATTGACATAATAGGATTTCTTACCATCTAAAGAAACAATAGGCATAATCAAGCATTGAGTTGCACATGCAACTTGACCATGATGGAAAGTCCTCTTTATTTGCTTGGTTGAAACAATCTTGGGACCATCATTGGACATTCCATGAAGTACCACCTTCTTACCATAATCTCACCAAAGGAATGCAACCACTAAACTCTCAGTCTCAACACTGAATCAATATCTCCTATGCTCACAAAATACAAGTAATCTTTTACCTCCTAGTTTCCTAGCATGAGACTCATTTTGGGAACTTTCCTTGTGCATTGAATAGAAAGATCATCTAGAACCATCCTATTGAAGCCTTCAAAGTCTTCAATTTTGGGCCTTCTTTTGCAACAACCCCTTCATTAATGAAATTATTAGTTGCTCCAAAATCAATGAGCATTGTAATCCATTATCTGCATAAAACTCCATGAACTCTAAAAGGGTTATACTTGGGAGTACTAGAAAATTTAGCAAGAGTACCTACAAAAGTATCCTTTTCTACTTGTTCATCTTGCTAAGACTCTTCTTCACTTTCTTGTTCAAACTCTTCAACTCTTGATTCTTCATTTGAAATTACCTCAATCTAGTGAACTTGTCCTTTCTAAGACATCTATGCCTTAGTGCTTACGACTCTCTGCATGAGAAAGGCTTAGTGAACTTGTTTTTTCCTCTTTAATTCATTTATTGTCTCATCTTCTTTCTCTGACAAAAAAAATCTTACTTTCATTTAAACGTTTCTAGAAAGGCTTCTTTGGAGGAAAAATCTTCTTTTGGAATTTTCTTTTTGAAAGGAAGACTCAAGTGCCAAGGACCTTTTGATAACCTCCTACAAAGCATGAGGTTCAAATGTTTTGACTAAACCTTTGAAAGGTTCATCAAATCTTTCAATAAGTCTTCTACTAAATTCATCATAAGAACTGATAAGATTGTGCCCTTGAGTAATCAGCCCATGAAACCACAATTCATACATTGTCCCCTCAAGATGGAGAGTAGCAAATTTGATGACCTCATCTTCTAACATTGCCCTAAGTCACAAGTACATGTCTAGTTTCTAAATTTGTGCTAGCTTAACACTTGTTATATCCATAAAAGTAAGAAGTGATAACTACCCCAAAGCATGTTGCAAATCTTGCTAGATAGCCTATGGTCTAGGCTCAAATCTAGGGCCAGTACAAAACTTCTTCATATTCATATAATTTGTGACATATGTTTACTCTCCTATTTGATAAAAATGAATACTTGAAATAGTTAATAGTATTAATAATACATACCAAATAGAGTAAAAATATATCTTTCTTTGCACATGAAGTTATTACAGAAGTAGAACAAAGATGGTCAATCAAGGATCAGAGTTGATTTAACTAGATCATATTTCTTTCCTTGACAATACAAAATCTATTTGAAGGACCCAACAGTTGTCAAGAGGAACACAATCATCAATCAACCAATGCTTATAACTACCCAAAGCCAACAAAAATTAAGACATATTCAATTAAACTATTTTATTGAATCATAATAATAGGCATCATACACTAACTACATCATCCCCCCAATAAAAAAAGTCATCTTCAAGATGACAAGGGAAACAAGCAAGCATCAAGAAACAATAGGAAAGACATTTCAAATTAATGATGATATTGTAGATGAAGACTTGTAGGCAAACTTGGAAGCATAGTTCGCAAACTTTAAGTTGGAGAGTACTTAGCAAATCAAATGAGTTCAGTGGGGTTTTGGAGGCAACGCCCCCAGTGGGGTCAAGGGGTAGCACCACCAAGCCCAAATTAAGACCTTCAAAACCATAAATACCTTCAAATATTGCCCATTTTCCAAGAATGTACTTTCTCCCAATTCAACAACCTATATAAAAAACTCCCTATTTCTACTAAAGTCATAGTCAAAGGAAGAACCAACTATAATGTTTTCAATCAAATTCTGAGAACAACCCCAATTTTCTCTAAAACAAAACCACATTGCAATAGGTTGTACAATGGATGGAGGTACAAACAATATAGAGAGAAAACTTTGCTAAGCGTGAGGCATATGGTCGAGGGGCTTTGGACAAGGTAATCATACGGTAACAAGAGCAAGTCGTACAACGAGTTGGAAAATAATATAGTAAGGTGACAAAACCACACATCATATGATGAGAGAAGTGTAGTACAGTTGATGATGAAAAAGCATCAAGTGTAGATGAAACAAGGCAAGGGCGTAGCGTGTATGACAGAGCAAGTTCAAGGCATACAATATGTGTCGAAAAGGTAGTCAGATATGGTCACACAACATACAACGGCAACAAAACCATAAGTGAGAATAGTACAAGGATTAGGTGTACAATGGAGATAACACACAAGAATTGTACAATTTAAAAAGCAACTGACAGTTGTAAAGCTTGCAAAACAATGGGTGGTCATAGGGCCTATAAGACAATGGATGGTTGTACAACCAACAGAGGGAATCGTACAAAGGAAGATGTTACAATGATAAATCGTTTGGTGTTGGTTGGTACAACACAGGTTTGTATGATGAGGAATGGAAACTGAATAATGTTTTTAATAAGGTGATTAAATAGTAATTTTTCCAAAAATGAGCTTTTATTATTTTCATCTTTTTCTTTGTTCTTTACATGTGGGGCCCACCTGGTCTTTTGTGCTCTAATTGCAAAAATTTTATGTCCAATATTTTTCCATTTGTCATAATTTTACTGTGAATTTGATATAAGTTAACAAGTATCCATACACTCCATATTAAATATTTTACTATTAGTACTCTGAGACATGCCATCACTAATTTTTGAGATCTTCAACAAAGTCAGGTGCCTCTAGTAGAACTGAAAGTATTATCTTTTGTGAACCTTGTATTGCATCCATCACACATAAATTGTCCAACTTTTTGTTGATCATTGTAGATTCAATAAAATTACAGTTCAACATGAACACCTCATTGTCCTCCATCTGTGGAGAAAATTGGTTTCATCTTTCAAACATGATTGTAATTACAAAATCCCTTCATCATTCAGTTCCATCAAACATTGATCTTACTTCTCTATCCAATCTTCTTTGGAGTTTGAATCTGACAAATTCAAGGAAGTTGCTTCCTCGCTAACTACTTGGTTTTCAAATCAATTATATACTTTTGACCCTTGTTCTCAATGGAAATTGTATTCATTTTCTAGTTGTGATCAGCTTTGGCTGCAACCAACCAACCCTGACCAACAAAAATGCTTGGGTTCCAATAATTACCTTTTGGCCCATTAAAAATCGAAGTGCCATAATACCTTGTTGATCTGCACCCACCAATTGAAAAGTTGGGGGCCAAATGGTCAGTTTGCCCAAAATTCTCCACATGTCTTTCAAAAGTACATTCACACCAAACGCACCATAAAAATTGTATTAATGAGATTCCTTCCAAAAATCTCAATATTCACCATTGCTAGCTTCTTTTTCGTCTTAATTGTCAATAACATTGAATTGATCACCTTGGTCACTTGACAATGGAGTTCCAATTATTTGATCTTCATTCTCACCAAATTCCAAACGGGTTGTAGCATGCACCCTAGCATTGTTCCACTTCTTTAACTGATGCGGTAGTTTGAAGTACTTGCCTTGTAACATTTGTACCAAATTGTAATTGATTTGTTATCATACTTTCATTTGCATGAGTGGCATCATTCCCTTTTTGTATGTGGATCTGAGTACACAACCTTCTTTGCTTGGGCTTGAGTAACAACCAATACTTCATTATGCCTTCAATCAATCATGGTCTCCAAGTCTGTGCCATTTGCACAATGATTGCAATTTATCTTACTTATGTTGGCAATATCTTGCAAAGTGTCTCAATTCATTACATTGCCAACATTGTATGATTGGACATCCTTCAGGGTCATATAGTATTTGATTTCGACCTCCTCTTTATTTTGATAATTGATTGGAGATGTGTTAGTGGCTTCAGTGGAGTGGACTGCTCTCCCTGTGTAAAAAGTAATTGTGTACTCCTAGTCTTCAAATTGTATGGGCATTATTTAATTGAGTGGCCCATGACCTGATAGATCTCACAAAATAACTTCTTCAAATGATTAGTTTTAGCATGTCCTTCACATTTACATTCTATGCACAACAATTCATTGCTCTCCTTACTATTCTCTTTTTTTTCCTAGCTTCTTCAAACAATTAATTTTAGCATGTCCTTCACATTTACATTCTATGCACAAGAGTTCATTGCTCTCCTTACTATTATCTCTTTTTTCCTTTAATTCTTTCGTAATCTAAAGCATGTCTTTTCAAAATGCTTGTACTATCCCCAATTCACTCTCACTACTGTCATTTGAATTGTCATCATCTTCTGTTTTCCTTTTTCCACGTGATGGCACTTTGTCTTCACTCCCTATGTCCATGGCCTAATTATATGCTTCGATATAAAAATATGGTGGTAATACCTTCATTTTCTTCCATAACAAAGGAATAAGCCTTCAATGAACCATCTTTTCTTAAGGTCATTCGCCGATTCCTTTTCTAATTTCACCAAGAGTTCTTAAACCTTCAATTGTAAGCTTGTATGTTCTCATGCTTGCCTTGCTTTGTATTGTATGTTCTTCACTCCCTATGTCCATGGCCTAATTGTATCCTTCGATATAAAAATATGGTGGTACTACCTTCATTTTCTTCCATAACAAAGGAATAAGGCCTTCAATGAACCATCTTTTCTTAAGGTCATTCACCGATTCCTTTTCTAATTTCACCAAGAGTTCTTAAAACCTTCAATTGTAAGCTTGTATGTTCTCATGCTTGCCTTGCTTTATATTATAGACCTCTGCTACAATTTCATTGTCATCTCATAGTAATTTTAATTCTTCCTCAAAATATTTCTTATATCTTTCCCAAATAGTTTTGGAGGCTAGATCTACTTCTATGTACTAGTCAATAGCTATACCTCTTAAGATTGCTAGAAAGCATAGTATCCAATAGGCTATATTTTCTTGGCCATTCGTTGTCCAAATCAATGGACAAGTACTACAATGTCGCGTAGGATCCTCTGACCCATTGGCCATGAATTTAGGCAACTTTTTCCTTTCAATTCTAGGACTTGACAATAGCATCACCATCCTATTTTCATGTGACATCAATGCCTAGAACTAACTTATCAAGGGGTTCTGATTCAAATGTTATGGTGCTTCACTCACACTCTAGGACACGAGTTAATACTCAACTTCTCCTACCTCAATGTTTTGTACAGAGTTGTTAATTTCTTTCTTATATGCCTTTGGCCCAACAATTTTAGGTTCGCATCCTTCAACCACCTTTTCTTCGATCAACAACCATTTAATGCCTTGGATGTTATTCTCGTAGATTTCAAATACTGAGTTTTTAGACTCTATTTCCCATTCTTCTTCATTTATTGGTTATTCTACTTGGTCAAAGAGATTGATCCACACTTCATCTAGTAAGGGTAAATGTCTTACTATTTCATTCCACTCCTCACTTGTATGGTTTCTTGTGGTGAGAGCGTTTTTATTTTCCTGATTGAGGCTCCAACTTTGGCTCACACTCTAACTTCGACTACGTTCTTGAGAAGGGCTCTATCTTGGAAATTGTACGATTGTATTTTCCTCAAATGCCTCTCGCAATCATCTTCATTCTCATTGCTCTACAATGCTTATAGATCACCTAATTTCTTGATCTTTCCTTTATTTGGGTCTAAAGGCATGAATCTCTCAAGCCTGACTTGATTTATTTTAAGGAAATGATGCCATTGTTTACTCTCATATCTAATAAAAATGAATACTTGAAATAGTGAACATAATTAATAATGCATACCAAATAGAGGAGTAAAAGTACATATTTATTCACACATTAAGTTATTACAAAAGTAGACCAGAGATGGTCAGCCAAGGATCAAAGTCAATCCGACTAGATCATATGCTTTCCTTGATCATACAAAATCTATTTAATGATCTGATGGTTGTCAAGAGGAACACAATTGTCGACCAACTAATGATTATTACTACTCGAAGCCAACAAACAATAAATACATAGTAAAATAAACCACATTGTTGAAATATGATAATAGGCATTCTACACTAACTAGAACATCTCACTCTTCATCTCCTCTAGACGAGCTCTATACTCAGCATAACAAGTTTTAATGTCATCAATAACTAGATTTTGAGCGTCAATTTCAGGAACCTCTTCCTCCCTACAAAGACAAGTAGGTTGGAAATGTTTAGCAATTGAACGAATGACAATCCTATGAGTATTGGTATGAATGACATTAGAATTGTTAACCTCAGAAGTGCTTCATTCATCATTCTATTGCCTGAGCACATTCATGTTACTGATCATCTTGTTAACACTCAATTTTTTCATGTCAAATTTGGCTTGAGTTCCTTTTATGTATCTTAGTGGCATGATCCCTTTGTCAATAATTGATCTAAGAATTCCCTTAAGAACCATCATGTCGAAGTGTGTTGTTGGTTGTGTGTTCCCCTCCCATGTCCTTGGTCAATTCCTCAAACTCATAAATTCAAAAAATTGGCTAAGCATAGAGTGGTCGGAGCTTTCATATGCACCAGGAACCAATGTTTCCTAGTTCCTATGAAACCGTTGATGGTTTGTCCCCCCTTGGTAAAAAAAATAAGGTGGTCAAAGGTTCCATAGGAACCATGAACCATTGGTTCCCAGCTCCCATGGAACCCTTGACAAAGGGTTCCTATGGCCCCTCCAAGCCCCGACGGCATATAAAGGAGTCTTAGTCATGTGGGAGGAGAAAACTAAGTGTTTATGGAAATTTTGATGATGATGGAAATTTTGAAGTTCTAAGGGTATCTGGATATATCCCAATCTTGAGTGATGTTTTGCATGGCCTAGTACGGAACACTTTCTTGCTACATCCTAATGTTGGCTGATGTTCCGCAATAAGAGGTTTTGTGAGAAACTGAGGCTCGAGGAGATATTGAGGAGGTTTTAAAGATGATGGGACATATCAACATCCTGGCAATATTCCTGCCTTTTTATAAAAGCGATAAACAATGCATCGGGCATCCTATTGAAGGTTGAGATCCCACATCCAAATGGGTGCCTATTTTCCACAATAAGTGATTTTAACATCCGAGTGGGGCTTGGATTTTTAAAAAAGGTGAGAACAATTGGAGGTAAAGTGTTGTGCATGTTTCTTCCACTCTCTCCACTTACCATCAGTAATGACGCAGTCACCCAGCTACCAAATTGATTGTAGATGTTCTCATCGATCTGAAGCATTCATTTTGAGCACGATTCAACCTGGGTTGTGCATTTTGAACTATGAACAATGTGAGAGATTAAGGTTACATCTGGCTGCTATTATATGCACGATTTTGATCATTTTGGAGAAAGAGTTAGGTTCTATTGGTGATGTCCGAAGGCTACGCAGGTGCAGGTATTTATCTAGGGCTTCAACCATGCCATGTTCAGGTGCACAAGGGCAGTGAATCCGTGAGGCATGCGAAGAATAAAGTGTTTTGTATTATACAGAGGATGTCTCCACGTTGTTTGTATTTCTCTGGTAAAATCTTCACTGTTGTGTAATTTTTCTCGTCACACTTGCTAACATGACTGAAATGAACATTTGATAATGTGACAGCATTTTAAAATATTATAAGCATTGTAATAATCATCTGTGTATTACATGTTGATTTATGCAGTTCAGTTGGGATTAATAAATATGCTCTCTATGTAATGTTTGTAATTTGATAGCATATGTGCCCAAATCAAATCTTCTGTATCTCCTTCATTGTTTTTTTTTGTGTTATCCATGGCTCTATAGCCCAATGAATATGGCACCGGTCTCTAGTCTAGTCCACCTCACCAATCTCACACCATCAAAACATCAAACCAGTAGTGTAGGAGTCGGAGTAGCTTTGTGCATTCATAACCTTGAAATATAACCAAGGATTTATCTCAGTGAGCTGCAAACAAATCTATCTCATATGGGTTATGTTTGCACAATTATATCAGCTATATAGGTTTTTTGAGGCAGCCAGTTCTTGGTTTAGTGACAATCTTTGGGACCAAGACAAAAAGTTGGGTTTGGCTGTCCATATTTTATTATTGTTCATTTTGTGTAATTTCAATACCTGTTAAGGTATACCCCTGGGAATACCCTCCCCAGTCTAAGCTGAGCTCGAATTGTAGGAGATAAAACCCACTGTCATTAAGTTGACCTTCAACCCTCCACAGTTTGTTGATGAGCTGATTTCATTTGCATGACAACAACCCTAGCCTTGTGAATGAAATTTGGTTCTAGGAAGTAGAGCAACAGTTTTGGGACCTAACACATCTTATGAAGCATGTATGCCAACATATCAAACATCAAATCAAACTTCCCTTCTACACGATCATTAGGGTTGTCTTCCCTATTAGTTCTCTTTTCTTTTTTACTATCTGCAACTCTTATGTCATAATTTTTAGATTTGTTCTTCAATCCCAAATTCTAAAGATGAAACCTCAACTTATGGATTCTCTAGAGACTAATACTATTTTCTAATTTCTCTTTGATAATATCTATTTTCTCTATCTCTAGGATGCATAAAAAATATAGCTTTGAATACAAAGGATTAGCTCTCTAAAACAGACTGGCAAACCCCCCAACTCTGATACGATTATAATAACCCCCACAAGGGGTTAGCTCAAATCCACATATTTTTTTGCGATCACTCAAATTTCAACTCTTTCTGATCACCAAGTTCCCATGTGGGCAAGGTGACTAAAATGAAGATAGAGGAATTATATGAAAGATATTGGCAGCTAGCCGTCCAATTTACAATAAAAAGAATTCATAGAATTGATAGAACCAAACTAACTGATAGTGAATGCAAATTCCGATCAAGTCAAATTGGCTGAATGCGAGCAGAATTGTGTCAATGCCATAATGGCAAACTAATTCACACAATTCCAATACATGCCTCGCAAGGCAGAAAATGTACAGAATGAAAAGAATTAGTATCTGGTGTTGAATCGTCTAGGATGATCAAAATAACAAATACTAGCAGTAAACCGTCAAATATTTACAATATGATAGAGAAGCAATTAATTTCTTCAACAATTATATTTAGGTATTTTGTCAAACAATTTATCCATCAACCAGAAAGTGAGCATTTTGTTTAAAATTTTTAGTCAAATACAAGAAAATAAATTTATTCAATTACATAAGCCTCATGAAAATTTGTTGCATGATATAGCTTGCTGTTTTTGTTGCATGAAAATCAGAACAATGACAGTAACAGTATTTAGCACAGAAGGTGTTACTCTAGCTGCACCTTATTTCTGACTGTGCCAAAGCAAAAAAAGATGCAAGGATCTGTTGCAGGCTGTAAGCAGCACCTACTCCTTGAGAAATGATGAGGTTACAGAGATACACAGTTATAGAGAAGATTATTATTTGAAGTCGTTAGATTTTTTATATCTAAGTAGGGATGTTCAGCGCCTAGCAGCTTATAGACTGCCAGAGGATCAAGAGGAAGCGCCCTTGATAGAAGTTATACACCATCGAAAGGAAGATAGCCAAAGTACTGGTTATTGGAAACTTTTTGCCATACCTCTCATAACAAGCCTTCTAGATAGTGTTATTTCTGGAGTTGATATTCAGGTATTTTTTCTGACTCTACTCACTTCCAGGTCAAGAACAAAATGTGTGACAGGAAAGGAGAATGGATATAAAACAGGGCGAGTGAAGTTGTGCCAATAAATATTTATGCTAACTGTCAACCACACTTATTTATTCATGGGCTTATGGATTGTATGTTGAACACAAAGGATACTAGTGTGCCTTACAATGATGAATTCAATAGACTAGCATATCAGGAGCCTTCATGTTTCTCAAGTGTTGTTCCATCCAGTTGTGTTAAGCAGACTACTACGTGGGGATCTTTATCTATCCACGGCAACTTGGGTAATACAATGCCTCTCTGTAAAGGATATCCTATTGTCAAGGAAGAATCTGAAATAATAGAAACTCTTGTGCAGGCAGCTATTGAATTGCGACCTCAGAGTTTTCAAGATAAGGAGTTTTTAGTATTTGCTGCTGATAATAAATTTAAGTGGTTATTTTTGCACAAATATATACATGCCCCCTTGCATGGTAATGTTGGCACTGTTGTCTTTAAAAGAGTTTTCAGTTTGAAGGAACACCAGCCATTCACAATAATATAATGCCAATTTTTGAAGTGACATCCCTTATTCCTATTGATGATGGATTAAATGATTCTCAAGTGTTGAGTTGTGAAGAAGCTACAGTTAACCAATTTCCAAGGAATCAAGAGAATAAGTTGTCACACAGTGATGAAGAGTTGCCACATTTTTCTGATGTTGAAGCTATGATATTGGATATGGACCTGGACCTTGGTGATGATGAAATTTTTCCTTCAAGGACTAATTTGCATCATTTTTGGGACTCCATGATGATTGGGGCGGAGGATCATGTTCTCTTATTGAGCAGATTGTTTGTTTGTTGCCCAGGATCATGTGGAGTAGTAGGATTGCTGATGTAGACTTTACTGAGATGCCTTGGCAGGAGAATTTTCATGGTGTAGATTTTGGTCATCATAAAGATTTCAGTTTGGGGTTAGAAGATGATTACTTTTCGGTTCACAGAAAAGGCGAGTACCAATTTGGCATAATGAGTTGACAATTTTTATCAGAGTGGCATAGTGGCAATGAAAGATCCCCGACCCCAATCTGATCCAATTTACTGATTTTTGTCTTTTTCAAAATCTTTGACCAAAGAATGGGAATGTTTGTTTTTGTTTTGTTTTTTAATACGTTTGATTGCCAATGATTGATTTTGGGGTTTGCCAATTAATTGAATGCAATAGATAAATTTTCAACTCAAGAGTGAAAGCATATGTATGACTGAAATAATTTACTGAATTCTTTTTTCTTTCAACAGCAATGCATAAAATTGTAAAACTAAAGATTTAGGAACGCCACTCATCAATTAGTCATACCCGGAGTCCAATGCTATCTTGCACATGAATTTTATTGATGGAATTCCAAAGAAGTACAGAATTATAAATCAGATCAGGCTCTCCAATACGCTGTCCAAACCCTAGCAGCGTCACAAGATGGTACGGCTGCCCTTGATGATAGTCCGGCTGCCCCTTAGTATGGTACGGCTAGCCCAAACAGTCTCTAAAATCAATAAATCTGACCTCTACAACCCTAGCTGCTTGCTTCCAGTAAATTCTCTGAAACTCTAACTGAAATCTTCCTTCAATAATGCCAAAATAGTACACAAATAGAATGCAAATATGTGATGGTATTGGCCTGGTTGAGACTTGATCTATCAATGGCTGCACCTGATTTGAAGAAATATGCTGATATAACACTGCTACAAACTCAGGCCTGAAAATTAAACACCTGAAACTCCTCCAATGAAGCCCAAACGAAGACCCAAGGTAGGTCCTCCTCAAAAATGAACTGGGTTCTCATCCAATTCACGATAGCCCTTGGGAGTTTTCATTCCCAAAAGACAAAAACCAAGCTGAAACCCTTCTCTAGAGCTCAAACTTACAAGTGCTGATATGAAAAATGACAAATGAATGCCAAAATGGAAGCCCAAAATTCACATTATAACCTACTATGAGCTTTTTTATAAAAGATAATAAAATATTCCTCCTCATGGGTCTTTTCCTCATCAAAAGAAAGGGCCACTTTTTAAAAACAACTTTGTTTCACTAGGATGGGGGCACTTTTCACTATTCACTTTATAATTCTCTGTTACTATTCACTTTTACTATTCCATTAATGCAAACTTTAATATTTTCAATTTATCCCTGGATTCAACAACTGAACTCCAAACTGAAAGGCTTGTAAAGCTCCCAGCTAGGCTTCGCATCCCTCGGTTGGGTCCCTTAACCATACTCCTAACCTACAAGAACCCTAATAGTAGGCCAACCTCGGCTAGTCTAAGCTGCCTAAGGAAGGGACATTACAGTCCTCCCTTCCTAAGATTGCTTGCCCCCAAGTAACTACAAAGCTGGATGCTTAAGTATCATCTCTCCTTCCCATGTGGCATCCTCCAACAGCAAGTCCTTCCATCGTACCAACTACTCCCTGATAACTCTGCTATCACCTAACGCCAAGTCCACAAAAGATAAGGTATCATAACCGTACAACGCTTGGAAGGGAGTCATACCAACTGACATGTGATGTGTAGTATTACAACAATACTCGCTCAAATACAACCATCGCACCCAAGCTTTTTGCTGTCCTGAAACCTAGTTACATAGGTAACCCTCAAGCCAACACTAAACACACTGTTGCTCCACTCTGATAGTAACATCCGTGTACCATAACCTGTGAGGCAATCTCATGGAATCCATTCAAACACCATGCACCCATAGCAGAGCACGCTGAGAAGCGATCCTCACCCAACTACTTGCTGCCCCAAAAGGCATAATACTGCTCGTTGATGGACCAACAAAGTCCCCTGCACACTCTAAAGGAATAGCATCATGCCTGGCAATGGGAGTATCCCCCTCAAAAGAAGATGTCAACTGACTCCCAAATCTTTGTGGCTTGTAGCTTCCATGTCTAGCAACACTCATACACCAAGGAGTCTTTGAGTGTCCAGTGAGTGCAGTCTCACCAACATCAAACTGGAAATCACTACCCAACCCAAAAAGTGGATTGTCATAAGTCCTATCGTCACCGATCTCAAACAATGGGTTATCGATAAAGAATTGTAACCAGGCATACTAGTTACACCACTCTCCATCACTCTATGATGCATGATAGGCCACCTGCACCAAATCTCAAATTGCCCCACCAAATACAATCAATATCATGTCGGAAAAAGTGAAGCAACGCACTATGGTCCTGATGGAGTAGTGCATTCAAATCGATGTCGGGGACCCAAATGAACCCTGATAGGCTACAACTCCATCTACCTAAATCACTGCCCCGTGATGGAGTAATACTACTGCCTCCATTAGAGACAATAACCAAGTCACAATCTATCAAGCTGCTAGGATCCCAAATGTTCTAGTGGAATGCACTAAGATCAATTCTCTACACTAACTGAAAACAACGGTATCCTCCATCCCTGGCAGACCCTGTCACTCTATGTCGCAACTGCCACCATCGATGCATCTGATCACTGGGCCTATGGGTTATGGACCCAAACAACTGCCAGAAAAGATGAGTATCTCCTAACTCATCTGCAAATGTCGGTGTCCCCACAATACTCCAACTGCCAAGGCTGGAAGAAGAGTGCTCCTGACACCAACTCATAAAGCCAGTTGCACTAATCAATGCAACTGTGGAGGGTTGATCCCTCTCATCACTAAATCCCATCTGATCAAACCCTGCCTCTCTATCTCGTGTGCCAATAATACATCCATCCTGGAGAAGCAATAAAGGGGTTTTGTCAGATATCGCTCCATTCCTTGCAAAAGGGAGCACCTCATACCACATACTCATCCCACTCTTATGTGTCACATGGAGCATCAACTCATCTAGAAGTGGGCTGAATACAAAGGAATGTGTGAATCTCACAATGAAATCACTATGAAATGCACCAAGGGATTCTGAGGGAAGTCCGAAATCAACACTATCCAAAACAGGAGCCTTAGAACTCAAAGCATAGGGTGTAAAAACTACTTCAACATAGGCTGACTGCTCCCCATGACTAACTGAAACTGTCTCACCTTGCTCTACTCTTGTAGCCATGTCATAGGTATCCTACATGGTAGTAGATCCACTCCTACTACTAGATACCTCATCCCTCTCAGCATCAACGAAAGTGGATATTTGTGCCTCTTCCCTCACGAGTGCACCATACAACTGCCTAGCAAGTATGAAAGCATAACCTCTATCTGTAAGCAACTGCATGGCATCGGATCTCATCCTGTCAAGCGCACGTCTAACCAAGTGTAAGTTGGATGCCGAGATTCCATACTTATGCCCATCCAGTGCCCCATCAAACTGAGTTATCCCAATGAGTTACTCGATCTATCTATCTACCTTATCATATCGGCCTAAGACTCGTGCCACCTCCTCCACTGTTGAATACTTATCCTCAAGGAATAAGCCAAGAGGTGTAGCCTACTGCAATTCATGCATGTTCTCTACCAAAGCTCGGACTACACGGCTGGAAGTGGCAACACCATGTGGATTTTCTGCCTCTACAACATGAAGTTCAAGACCCTTAATGAGGAGTAACTCTTCCTCATCAAGTAACATGTTCATTTACTAAAACTGATTTTAAATCATGCACATGGCTGCCATCAACATCACAATGTGAGCATGCATCATTGCCTTCCTAAACCTCATCATGTAGCTCTTCTTTTTCCTCATTTCCTTGTCCCTCAATCTCATGCACAACACAAGATTCTTGCCCATCCAAAGAGGCTGCAATAAAAGACTGATTTTCTAATTTCTTTGGTGAAGCATGAGCCAAACTCAACTCCACACTCAACTCCTCAATCTGATATTCCGCCATAAGGGGAGTCACTTGAGATTCTTCCAAAGATTTTCTAGTCTTCACTAGATCCGTAGTGAGTTGATCAACCTCTTCCTCTTTCCTCCTCAATGCATCTAAATATATTACATCCAAATCAAGTAGGTGATCTCTATCGGAAAGAAGGGCTAAATAATTATTTTTCATAGACTTCATGGCTGTCTTAAACACTTGCAAATCAGAAATAGATGAAGCCTCTTCAATGCCACTATGTCTCCCCTCAAGTTGGGCCTTCCATAGGTAATTTCCCACCAACTTATGGGAATGATCAAAATGGGACACCACTGTAACAATCTTATCTTCACCAACCTTAAGTTGGTTCTCCAAATCATGCTTAGGGACCAAGGTAAATTCATTAGTTGAAGTAGTGGGCAGCCAATGGAGAGCTTGACTCTCATCAAAAAATTCTTCCGAAGTGTCTTCTTTCTGGTCTGGAACTAAGGCAGCATTAGTTCCCATCACAAACTCCTCATCATCACTCCAAAAAGTGGTCTCAATGGATGATGATTCGCTATCCTCATGCAAAGAGCTAAGACCGCTCTTAGGACTATCAAAAGAGTCCCCAAGCATAACCTCCATGTTGCCTACTAGGATACTCATGCAACCCTGTCCTATAGGCTCCCCCGTTTCTCCCTCTCTACCTTCTGTAGGATCAACTGGATGAAGATCAACTAAAATAGACCCAATCACTATACTGCTGCTCCTTGCTTCCCCTGTTGACGTTTCTTCTAGATTTTGCATCCTGTGGACACCCAAACTCTCCTTCTGAATGGTAGGAGCACAAGAAGCCTCAACCATAACCTCGCGTGTGACTTCCCTTGGTACATGATCACACTGCTGCAAATGACCTTTCTGCTGCAAATAATTTGTAGCAGATATGTTTACTTCATGTTGGATCTCTTGAAAGGATGGAAAGTGGTCTCTAGGAGTGGAATAAAAAAAGCCCTGTTCCACTCTTTTGTCCACATCACTCGAGCATGAATGGTTAGGCTCCCAATCTAAATTGCCAAAGTCACATACATCTTTTGATTCTTCTTTCTTTCTTTGCTGCTGATATGAACTTGTAGATACCAAATTATCATTATCCTCATCTGGTATACCCATAAATTGTGTGAAAGAGAGCATGTCTTGTATCTTTTGAGGAAGAGAGCGATACGTATGGTAGTTGCTCATAATTGCATCCTGTGTTTCCATAGCATGAAGCCTTCTCCTTGTACTTGTAGTTGGAGAAGAAACCTTAGATTGCCCAAATTTCCTTGAAGGTACTTTTTCCTTCGTTGGTGAGGCAGGAAGGAAAGTAGGTATCAATCTCCCATTCTTAATTCTAGCCATTGAACTTCCCTATAATTGAAACAAACTGAATTTCCCCACATGCTGGCAGGTTCTATGCTCTGATACCACTGAAAGATCCCCGACCCCAATCTGATCCAATTTACTGATTTTTGTCTTTTTCAAAATCTTTGACCAGCGAATGGGAATGTTTTTGATTTGTTTTTGAATATGTTTGATTGCCAATAATTGATTTTGGGGTTTCCCAATTAATTGAATGCAATAGATGGATTTTCAACTCAAGAGTGCAGGCATGTGTATGACTGAAATAATTTACTGAATTCTGATTTTATTTCAACAGCGATGCATAAAATTGTAAAACTAAAGATTTAGGAACACCATTCATCAATTAGTCATACTCGGAGTCTAATGCTATCTTACACATGAATTTTATTGATGGAATTCCAAAGAAGTACAGAATTATAAATCAGATCAGGCTCTCCAATACGCTGTCCAAACCCTAGCAACATCACAAGATGGCACGGCTGCCCTTGATGATAGTCCGGCTGCCCCTTAGGATGGTACGGCTAGCCCAAATAGTCTCTAAAATCAATAAATCTGACCTCTACAACCCTAGTTGCTTGCTTCCAGTAAATTCTCTGAAACTCTAACTGAAATCTTCCTTCAATAATGCAAAAATAGTACAGCCAACACATAGAATGCAAATATGTGATAGTATTGGCCTGGTTGAGACTCGATCTATCAATGGTTGCACTTGATCTGAAGAAATATGCTGATATACCATTGCTGCAAACTCAGGCCTGAAAATTAAACACTTGAAACTCCTCCAATGAACCCCAAACGAAGACCCAAGGTAGGTCCTCCTCAAAGGTGAACTGGGTTCTCGTCCAATTCACGATAGCCCTTGGGAGTTTTCGTTCCCACAAGACTGAAACCAAGCTGAAACCCTTCTCCAAAGCTCAAACCTGCAAGTACTGGTATGAAAAATGACAAATCAATGCCAAAATAGAAGCCCAAAATTCACTTTATAACCTCCCATGAGCTTTTTTATAAAAGATAATAAAATATTCCTCCTCAAGGGTCTTTTCCTCATCAAAAGAAAGGGCCACTTTTTAAAAACAACTTTGTTTCACTAGGATGGGAGCACCTTTCACTATTCATTTTATAATTCTTTGTTACTATTCACTTTTACTATTCCATTAAAGCAAACTTTAATATTTTCAATTTATCCCTAGATTCAACAACTAAACTCCACTAAAAGGCTTGTAAAGCTCCCGGCTAGGCTCCGCATCCCTCGGTTGGGTCCCCTAACCATACTATTGACCTACGGGAACCCTAATAATAGGCCAACCTCGGCTAGTCTGAGCTGCCTAAGGAAGGGACATTATATGCAATTTGGTGGTTTTTTCCAGAAATTGATTTGGGACCCTAGGATCACATATGGGTTTAGTTTGATTCAATTAGGTGATTTTGTAAGTGTACAGGCATTGCTTGAGGACAAGCAATCTTTGGGAAGGGCTGATTGTAATATCCCCATTTTTTATTATGTCAGTGTCATATTTTGTTACGGCTTTCATAGTAATCACCAAAGGAGTTGTTTAATGTCTCCATTGTGCATGTGTATTCTAGCCCTCCTGATGCCACTTCTGATCAGGTTTTGTATTTTCTGCATTTTCAGTTGGCGGTGCAAGAAATATTAATTAATTAAATAATTAATTGAGTTTTAAAAAAAAAGATTAAAATAAAGTGCAACCTAAATTAATTATTTTAAGCATAGTTTACATACTCGGAATCGGAGAGTACTCGGCAAGCCCAAAAATTTTGACTCGGGAAATACTCGGCAACTTAAAACGTAGCAAAATTCCTTATAAAAACACATTTTTTTGCAAAATTCAATTACAGAATGCATCAAATGAGTCTAAAAACCATGAGGGAATGTTTTATATAAAATTTAATTGTTCAATACATATGGATTACAAAATGGCATCATTATACGAAGCCGCATAGTAAAACTACTAATAACTATAATGAATTTATGATGATTGTATTTGAAAATCATCATCATAAATTTCATATCTAGGCAATTACAATTTCCTCTTCCCCAACCTAGAGAAAAATTGGGCAGTAGAGGGTACTGGTATAGTCCTTGCACTCGATTTTGGTTCCCTGCTTGTCGTAGAAGATTGTGGCAGCGGTTCCACTATGCTAGTAGGTGGCAATGGCTCCTCCACCACATCAATGTCATCCACTCCAATCTCCCCTGCTTCTGCTGCAGGCAAATCCTCCATAGGTTGCCTCTCGAAATCAGCAATCTCATCCTCTGTAAACAAGGAGGTCTCATCATCCTGCACAGTCCAATCACTGTATGGATCAATGTCATCCAAATCAACGAGCTCATCTGACTGGTCCTACACCTTTCTTGTGCGAAGCTGAAGGTTATATTACAGAAAAACAAGATCATTGAGGCGTTGTTGAGTCAACTTATTACGCTTCTTCGTGTGAATGGCATCAAACAAACTCCAATTCCGTTCACAGCCAGAAGAACTACAAGGTTGAGAAAAAATTCGAAGGACTAGCCTTTGCAAATTTGGGGTTTTTCCACCCCAATCTTCCCACCAAGAACCTGCAAATAAGATATTCAAGTTTTTGTAAATATTAATAAAACAATAGTAATAAGTAATAATAATTGTAATTCATAACCTGCAAGATATAAGGCTTCACTTTTTCTTACTTGGTGTTTGGACATCTCTTCCTCATTCACATAATTTGGAAGAACACAAAGGCCCCCTACCTACCTTATATTTTTGCAACTCTATAAGGATGAGGTCTTTCACTTCAAAAATAGGTGCCATCCTTTCAATACATGTGAATAGGCCCTCCATAACCTCCCCATTAGCATCCGTGAACCCATCGGAGAAGGAGAACTTGGGGTTGAGAAAGTACCTCGCTGCATGAATGGGTTGGTGGAGTTTATTGTTCCACCTTCGATCAATGATCTCCCGAATAGGGGAAAATCTATTTGCATCCCCCATCTAGTACTGTTGGATGGCCTCTTTGGTCCTATACATTGCCTCATAAAGATATCCCATCATATTTTTCTCATTGTCCACCAAGCACAAGACCCTCACCAATAGCTCAATCACCTATAAAGTACAAAGTAGAACCAAATTTAAATTACACCTTACAATGAAACAAAATATTTATAGAATTTTAAATTAAGAATAAAGGATTCAATCTGAAAATTCATTAGAGTTGAAGTTACCTTGACAATCTCTAATGCTTGTAATGAACCAGACTAAAAATTTTTTGTCGTTTTTTTTTTAATGCAATTACAATCAACACGCACCCGTTAAGGTTAGCTCTAAAACCAAAACATTGCGTAAGCAACTCTAACCAAGAATGTACACCAGGATCTCGATGTGGGCAAGGTGTGAACATATGGTCAGAGGATCTGATGCAGATGCAAACTGAAAGGGAACTCTAACCAAGAATGCGTCTAGGACACACGAGCATATGGTCAGAAGATCTAGATGCAGATGAGCTAAAGTAACTCTAACCAAGGATGGCGCCGAGTGATGGCGAGCATATGGTCAAAGGGTTCCTACAACTACTAACTGAAAGTAAATAGGTGGCAAGCCAACCTCTTCCACTTATTCAGCGGGAAGTACAATAAAGTAAGAGAAAGATAGAGAGGAGAATTGTTGATAGTACTACTAATCAGCTTACAATATGTTAGAATGCTTGCCAAAGCCTAGTAATTCAAGTTCTTCAATGCTGCAATAATATATGACTTCCTCAATGCTTAACAAGCCTCTCTAAACTCAAACTCCTCACAAATTGCATTTATATAGGACTGATATGACAGACCAGTGACTGAAATGAAGCAACCAGCAACTGCAGAACTCAACTAAATGCACATATCTAACTCATAACTCACTCAAATGACGACATATCAAATGCAAAATGCTCTAAGGAGGATGGCACCCAAGTTAAGACTCTGAAACCCACCCAAAATGCCTTTATTTATTTTTGCACAAAAACCAAAGCCCTCCCAAATGGTACGGCCCAGCAGCAAGGGCGATTTTGCTTTAGAAAATCCAAAACTACATTAAAAAATCCACAACTTTGCAAGAATGGTCGCCCCACATAGAGAAATGGATTTAAGCAATACCCAAAACAATGATATTTTTATTTCATGAGATATGAGCAATTCTTACAATCAGCTATGATATTCAACAACTCCAAAAAATTGACTAATATGCAAAGAAACTGAACTAAGATGCTATAAACTCAAATGCAATGCTGAAATAAACTCAATTACAATCTACCTCTCAACTAGTTGCTATCTTTCAAACAAGAAGATGAGCCAAGCTAGGAGGTGTGCTTTCCTCGAAGCAATTTGTCACCATTTCGGCAGCATAACTTTACTAAAAATATGAGATAATCCAATGAAGAGAACAGGTCTCCATTTATAAGCTTGAAGAGCATCTCTAGAAGTCTCTACAAAGTGCGCCAAAAACAGAAGTCAAAGCAATTCAAATTTTAGTTGACTCATCCCTTCCAAGGTGGCGTCCACTTCTAGAAGCAACAATATTAACTTTTCTCTTTTTAAAATAATCTTCCCTTCAAGGTTGGCGTCCAACTCTCCTATGCATTTTTGAACCTTTGAATTATTTAAACTTCTCCTGATGAGGCATTCACCCATAATGTCCCCCTTTTAAAAACAACATAAAGTTATAATGCTAGGCCAAAGGGGTATAATATTAAAATATAACATTATACTATGAAAATAACTTATCTCTCCATAGAAATGCCTCAAAAAGCCAGAAACAACAATACCAACTGAAACGCCTGAAGAAGAGAGCCCATTGAACAGAAACCAACCAATACACTGCCAAAAATTGAATTTACTAAAAATAGTAAATTCATGAAGTTGCTCAGAACACCAAACGGTCCATACCACTACGAAACTCTCTGAAAACCCAGAAAGAATCCGCAATCCACATTCCAAACTTCAAGCAACCACCTCCTCAAAAATAGGAAACCCTAATTTCACCCTCTGAGTAGCCTACGGGTCTCCGGAATAGGCCAACAATCAACTGAATCGATCACAACTGAGAAGGGGACATTACAGTCCATCCTCCCCAAGATTGTTTGCCCTCAAGCAATCGCAAGTCTGGATGCTGTAGAATCTCCTCATTCTCCCAAGTAGCATACTCCAAAGGTAATTCTTCCACTTCACCAAGTACTCTTTGATTGTTCTCCTCCTCAAGGAACGCTCTCTGGAATTAATAATCTCTTCTGGAATCAAGGTCAACTGTCCTTCTTCGTCCAAGGGAGGCAACTGTGATGAAGCAACAACATTGTGTCCAAGTGCCTTCTTGAGGCGAGACACATGGAAGACATTGTGAACCTTACTACTCGATAGTAGTTCCAACTCATAAGCCACTGCTCCAACCTTTCTGATGACTTTGAATGGCCCATAGAAGCGAGGTTTGAGCTTCTCAGCTCCACTCTTCTTGAGAGTAGACTGTCTGTAAGGCTGAAGTCGAAGATAAACCATATCTCCAACCTCAAATGAATGCTCAACAGGTTGCTGATCAGCGTACATCTTCTGCTGATTTTGTGCCATTTGAAAGTTGTTCTTCAAGGACTTCAAAATATCTCGACTTTGCTGCAACCAATCCTTGGCTTGAGGAGTTTTGCTATCACCAAACACCAAATCAGCAAAGCTAGGAGCCTCATAACCATAGAGAGCCATGATTGGAGACATCCTTATTGACATGTAGAAGGATGAATTGTAGCAATACTCCCAAATGTGAAGCCATTTCACCCATGCCCTTTGCTGCTCCGAGAAATAATTTCTAAGATAGCCCTCCAACCATTTGTTCACTATCTCTCTTTGACCATCAGTTTTAGGGTGATAGCTAGTGCTTGGAGTAAGCAATGTACCACTCATCCTAAAAACTTCTTGCCAAAAGGTGCTTAGGAACTTGCTGTCCCTATCACTAACAATGTTTTTCGGCAACCCATGCAATCTAAACACTTCATTGAAAAACAAATCTGCAACTTGAGCTGCTAAAAATGTGCTAGTGATGGCAAAAAAGTGAGCAAATTTTGTTAATCTGTCCACTACAACATAGATACAATCTTTGCCTTGAACCTTTGGCAACCCTGTGATGAAGTCCATTGATATGCTTTCCCATTTTTGGTTGGGAATGGGAAGAGGTTGCCGCAGACCAGCTGGAAGAGAATGCTCATTTTTGTTCATCTGACAAGTGGGACACTCCTTGATGTAGCGTTCGACTTCCTCTTTCAACCCCTTCCAAGAAAACCTCTCCCGAATCTGCCTATATGTCTCAAAGTAACCTTGATGACCAGCAAGTAGGATGTCATGGAAAGTCATCAAAATCTTCTTTTTGAACTTAGAATCGGTCACCAAAAAGATCATTCCCTTGCAGTGTATCAAACTATCAACCACTTTGTACCTTTCGTCATGTAAAGTACCTTCAATGATGTTGGTTGCAAACTGATTTTTGGCATAATCAGCAAGCAACATCTCCTTCCAATCAGCAGTAAGCTCACACAATGAACTCAAATGAGGCCTCCTAGATAGGGCATCTGCCACAACATTGTTTTTCCCTTTGACATACTCAATGTCGAAATTGTAAGCTTGAAGCTTACTCACCCATTTCTATTGTCTTTCATTAAAATCCTTCTGCTGCATGAAGTGCTTGAGACTATTGTGATCAATCTTGACCACAAATTTGCTACCCACTAGATATTGTCTGAACTTAGCTAATGCATGCATGATTGCAAGCATTTCCTTGTCATAGATGGAGTAGGTCCTTTCAACACCCCTCAGTTTTCTACTTTCAAACACAATGGGATGCTTATCTTGCATCAAAACAGTCCCAACACCTTCTCCAGATGCATCACACTGTAACTCAAAAGGCTTGGAGAAACCCGGTATGGCCAACACTGGACAACTCATGATTTTCTTGAACTTATCAAACACACTTTGAGCCTTTTCTGACCAAAAGAAAGCCCCCTTTTTAGTGAGGTCAGTAAGAGGAGCAGCACTTTGAGAGTAGCCCTTCACAAATCTTCTGTAAAAGCCACAAAAACCCAAGAACCCCTTCAAATGAGTCAAGTTCTCTATAGGTGGCCAATCAACTATCGCCTTCATCTTTTCAGGATCAACCTTCACCCCATCAGCACTGATTATGTGACCAAGGTAGAGCAGCTCCTTCATTCCAAATTCACATTTGGACTCTTTGGCAAACAAACTTTCTGATTCAAGAATGCTAAGCACTTCCTCCAAGTGCTTGAGATGTTCTTCCCACGTCTTGCTGAAGATGAGAATATCATCAAAAAAGATCAACACAAACTTCCTCAACTGTTTCTGAAAAACTTTGTTCATACAAGACTAGAAGGTGGCTGGAGCATTAGTCAACCCAAAAGGCACGACTAAAAACTCGAAATGACCATAGTGGCATCTAAATGTCGTCTTCTCAACATCTGACCCTCTCATCCGAATTTGATAGTAGCCTGACTTCAAATCAATTTTTGAAAAGAACTTGGCACCATGTAGCTCGTCAATGAGCTCATCTATCCGAGGAATGGGGTACCGATTTTTTATTGTGCTTTGATTCAAGGCACTATAATCCACACACATGCGGATGGTGCCATCCTTCTTCTTCACAAGAACTACTGCTGAAGCGAAGGGACTCTTGCTTGGACAAATGAAGCCCATCTCCAAGAGTTCTTTTATGTTTTTCTCGATCTCGTCATTCTGCTTCTTAGGATACCGATATGGTGTTGTGATGACTAGCTTGGCCCCTTCCTTGAGTTCAATGACATGCTCAGCTCCCCTTTCAGGAGGCGGCCCAGGAGGTAGATCAACAAAAACCTTACTCTTCTTGGTGAGTATAGACTGGATATCTGGAGGATAGTCCCTCTTTGTTTCAACTGGACTAGCTGGAAGAACCATACATTCTACAGCCCACTCAACTTGATCGTGCCGAATCAACCTCTCCATTCTTTTGAAAGACACAATCCAAGGACCACCATTGGACATTCCTCTAAGCACCACCTTCTTTCCATCAAATTGGAACTTGAGCTCCATTGTTTGTAGATTGAGAGGGATTTCACCAAGTGAGCGTAACCAATGAATACCAAGTACGGCATCCATGTCACCAATAGTAACTACATAGAAGTCATCTTTGACTTCATAGTTGCCTAACTGCATGGACATGTTAGGAACTCTTTGGTTGCAAGAAATATGAAACCCATCAGACACCATGACTTTGAAGCCTTCAAATTCTTCAGTTTTGAGACCTCTCTTTGCAACAACTCCTTCGTCAATGAAATTATGTGTTGCCCCAGTGTCAATCACGGCAACAATTCGGTGACCTCCAACCCCGCCACGAACCTTGAAAGATTCGTTCTTTCGAAAACTAGAGAGTTGGGCAATAGGGGCCCCAACTCCTTGCTCATGATCGGACTCTTCTGGAGCTCTCTCTTCCTCGCTGTCCCCAAAATAAGACTGCTGATCAGACATATCAGATTCTGATCCATAACCAGAATAGGCCCCCATTTGATTAGAATGCCCTCTTCCAGGACATCTATGACCCTTGATCCAAGGCTCCAAACATGTATAACACTTGCCCTCCTTTCTAAGTTGTTCATGTTGCTCATCAATCAACTTGGGTGGAAACCTCTTGTGCTGATTTGAAAAATGCTTCTTATCCTTCTTGTGGCCAAAGGGCTTTGGCGGAAATTTAGGCCTAGGGGCTGATAACTCCATACTTCGAGACTTTTTGATTTGCTTCTTCGAGACTTGGTGGATCGAAAGCTTTAACCCACCCTTTCAAGGGTTCAACCAATCCTTCAGAAAACAAAACAACCAACCTTCTTTCAGTGATGTCGGGCACCATCACGGAAAGCCTTTGGAAATCAGCTATGTAAGAATCCAAGGAGCCATGCTGCTTCAATTGTGCAAGCTCGCGAAATCTCACTTCAGGATCCTTAGTGTCAAACCTATCAATCAGCTTATTGGTGAATTCATCGTAGGTTCGAATGAGGTTATGGCCAAGCGTGACCAAACCATGGTACCACCACTCATGGGCAGCTCCCTCCAAATATAGTGTTGCAAACTTGATGGCATCTTCTTCTAGCATGGGACGAAGTGAAAGGTAGTTGTCAAGCTTCTGAACCCACGACCTTGCTGAACACTTATCACTTCCATCGAAGTGAGCCAATGACACCTTCCCAAGGGCTTGCTGATAATCGGTTCTAGGAGCCATATGAGCACGGTTATCAACTCTTCCACCATTTCTCCTGCTCCTGTGGTTCACGAATTGATCAAAGGACCAATGATCTCTAAGATCAGGGGGTAAGGTGACATACTCCAGGTAGGCCTGTCTTGCATCATCTGCAAGATTAGGAGTGGCCTCAACTTGTGGTTCTTCCCTTTGAGTGAATGTGGGAAAAAGTGGCCTAGAAGCTAATCCTCTAGACGTAGCCTCATGCTGACCAATAGTTCTGCTCCCTCCATTGCCATTGTTCCCATTGACTCCACTGTTTTCTCCTGTAGCATGGTTTTGATTAGGAGTATGATTCTGAGGAGCTTGCTGGTCCATTCGTGCAAGCAAACGGGACATCATATCAATCATGCCGTCAAACTTCTTTTCCATCCTTTCATCTCTCTCATCCATGGCCTGCTTATGACTGTCCGACATGTTCTCAACTGCTTTACCAGTATCTACTACTTTCCCTGTTTCTCTCAAAGCCTCTGAAAAAGTATCTGCTTCTGGCACTGGCGGAAACTGTGACTGTTGTTTTCTGGCCTAACTTCTGGTGTAGTATCTGAAATCAATGTCACTCATCTGACAACTGAATCATTGTACGGCACAGGTTGGCAGAATCATGGCTCTAATACCACTGTAATGAACCAGACTAATTTTTTTTTGTTTTTTTTTTTTAAATGCAATTACAATCAGCACGCACCCGTTAAGGTTAGCTCTAAAACCAAAACGTTGCGTAAGCAACTCTAACCAAGAATGTACACCAGGATCCCAATGTGGGCAAGGTGTGAGCATATGGTCAGAGGATCTGATGCAGATGCAAACTGAAAGGGAACTCTAACCAAGAATGCGTCTAGGACACACGAGCATATGGTCAGAGGATCTAGATGCAGATGAGCTAAAGTAACTCTAACCAAGGATGGCGCCGAGTGATGGCGAGCATATGGTCATAGGGTCCCTACGACTATTAACTGAAAGTAAATAGGCGGCAACCCAGCCTCTTCCACTTATTCAGCGGGAAGTACAATAAAGTAAGAGAAAGATAGAGAGGAGAATTGTTGATAGTACTACTAATCAGCTTACAATATGTTAGAATGCTTGCCAAAGCCTAGTAATTCAAGTTCTTCAATGCTGCAAATATATAAGACTTCCTCAATGCTTAACAAGCCTCTCTAAACTCAAACTCCTCACAAATTGCATTTATATAGGACTGATATGATAAACCAACGACTGAAATGAAGCAACCAGCAACTGCAGAACTCAACTGAATGCACATATCTAACTCATAACTCACTCAAATGACGAGATATCAAATGCAAAATGCTCTAAGGAGGATGGCACCCAAGTTAAGACTCTGAAACCCACCCAAAATGCCTTTATTTATTTTTGCACGAAAACCAAAGCCCTCCCAAATGGTACGGCCCAACAGCAAGGGCGATTTTGCTTTAGAAAATCCAAAACTACATTAAAAAATCCACAACTTTGCAAGAATGGTCGCCCCACATAGAGAAATGGATTTAAGCAATACCCAAAACAATGATATTTTTATTTTATGAGATATGAGCAATTCTTACAATCAGCTATGATATTCAACAACTCCAGAAAATTGACTAATATGCAAAGAAACTGAACTAAGATGCTATAAACTCAAATGCAATGCTGAAATAAACTCAATTACAATCTACCTCTCAACTAGTTGCTATCTTTCAAGCAAGAAGATGAGCCAAACCAGGAGGTGTGCTTTCCTTGAAGCAATCTGTCACCATTTCAGCAGCATAACTTTACTAAAAATATGAGATAATCCAATGAAGAGAACAGGTCTCCATTTATAAGCTTGAAGAGCATCTCTAGAAGTCTCTAGAAAGTGCGCCGAAAACAGAAGTCAAAGCAATTCAAATTTTAGTTGACTCATCCCTTCCAATGTGGCATCCACTTCTAGAAGCAACAATATTAACTTTTCTCTTTTTAAAATAATCTTCCCTTCAAAGTTGGCGTTCAACTCTCCTATGCATTTTTGAACATTTGAATTATTTAAACTTCTCCTGATGAGGCATTCACCCATAATGTCCCCCTTTTAAAAACAACATAAAGTTATAATGCTAGGCCAAGGGGGTATAATATTAAAATATAACATTATAATATGAAAATAACTTATCTCTCCATAGAAATACCTCAGAAAGCCAGAAACAACAATACCAACTGAAACGCCTGAAGAAGAGAGCCCAATGAACAGAAACCAACCAGTTCACTGCCAAAAATAGAATTTACTAAAAATAGTAAATTCATGAAGTTGCTCAGAACACCAAACGGTCCATACCACTGCGAAGCTCGACACTGGCTATGGAGGCCACAATTTGCACCCGAGATGGCTGTCAGTGCTGTCACAGTCCGTCCATTCTATACACCATAGAATACCGTAAACTGACAATTACGGCAAGTTTAATATTTACTAAATTGACATTATGGCAAGTTTAATATTTACTAAATTGCAAGTGTGACAATTACCCCACACTGACATGCTACTGACCCAGTAATAAAACAGTTAACGGCAGCATCAGGATGCCTTGGTTAATTAAAGAATGTTGAAGCTATTAAGATATATTTTAAAGTTTGAGATAATATTTAGGGATAAAAACGTTTGAGACGACATATTTATGAGGTTCTAAAGTTTATAATAAAGGGCTATTGGTGAATTGAAAAATATTGAACTCAAATAATATTATAATTAAAAATCAATAAATTAATGATATAATATTGAGTCATATTTATAATAGTTGAATTCAATCAAAAGATTTATTCTATTGTTTTTAATCTAATAAAAAATTAATTTAAATAAATATTGTTTTTGTTAATACTTAATTTAGATTCATAAGAGCTTATGATCTAATTGATATGATAGGTAAAATTTAGGTAAAATTAGTTTTCTAATTAACCAGAAATTAAGAAGTTATATGGATTATTTTTTAGACATCAAAGTTTTAATTTCCTTACATCAAAAAATATAAAAGAAAAATAAAAAACATTAATAACAATTTAAGATGACCTAAGAGAACCTTTTCTAAATAAAAATAATATATAGAAAAATATTAATATATAATTTATAAAAAACAATTATTATATCATAACTTTATATACTATACAATATTAAATTAATATATATGATGACTTATGACATTTGTACCCTATCTATTCAACATATTAGATGTTGACTCAACTCAAAAATAATAAATAAAATTCAACAATAAAATATAGAGGCATGAAATTAGACATAAAAAATAAAATAAAATAAAATCACTCCATCAAATAATGTTTGAATGCACTATAAATCATTTTATATATTTTGAGATAAACAAATTAATTGATCTAACCTTATAGTTGCTTTAAACAAAAATTTTTTTGTTAAATTTCATTTATTATTTACAATCAAATAGACAACCAATATATTGAATGGACATTACCACTTATATAACTTAATTGTAATTAAAATTTAAAATTTAAATAATTTAAAAGGTTTTGTGTGTTATAGATGGAATTTTAAGAAAAATCAAGGTGAACTATTATTTAACCTTTCTTAAAAATGGATTGTACCTTGCTTACATATGCATTCTGTTATATAAATTAATTTACAAATAAGTAAATTATAGATAATATTCAAATTTAGAAATTTAAAATTTAAATTTATATATTGTCATTATTATGAACCTACTTATTGCTCACTTTTTTTTCCATTCAACTAAAATTAATTATTATTAATATTAATGTTCCTTAATACCAAATTTATATTATTATAATAATATTTATAAAATACACCTAAATTATATAAGTGTTTATTTTTTAATTATTTATTATTATTATTATTTTTATGATAATTAATATATTTATTTTTTAAAATAATTATTTAATGATATATTTATACAATCTTATATAAATACTATAAAATATGTAATTATTAAGATTTACATATTTTTAATAATTAATATATCTTATAAAAAATCTAATATATTTAATTTTTATTTTATATTTTTAATATTTATTAATATATTACTAATATTTTTTTTCAATATAAAAATATTTATTTTTGAAAATCTTTATATTTTTACTAATAAGTTAATATAAAAATTGAAAAATATCAAAAAAAATTATAATTTTAATAATAAAACTATATTAATGATAATTTATAAATTTAGTTTAAAAATCATTTATTAAATGTTTTATGATAATTTTTTATAATATCATTTTAAAAATATTAAAATATACAAATTCTAAAATCAATATAATTTATATTTATAATAATATAATTAAAAAATAGCTTCAATATTTTTTAATTAACCAAGGCATCCTGATGCTGTCATTAACTGTTTTATTAGTGGGTCAGTGGCATGTCAGTGTGGGGTAATTGTCAGACCTGCAATTTAGTAAATATTAAACTTGTCGTAATTGTCAGTTTACGTTATTCTACGGTGTGCAGAATGGACGAACCGTGACAACACTAACAGCCATCTCGGGTGCAAATTGTGGCCTCCGTAGCCAGTGTCGCGATGCTCTCTAAAATCCCAAAAAGAATCCGCAATCCACATTCCAAACTTCAAGCAACCACCTCATCAAAAATAGGAAACCCTAATTTCACCCTCCGAGTAGCCTACGGGTCTCCGGAATAGGCCAACGGTCAACTAAATTGATCACAAATAAGAAGGGGACATTACAATGCTCTAGTTGCAAATTGACTATCAAAGATTATTGCTTGAATCTTTTCTCCATCAGCCTTCTTTGAGTAAGTTTAGTCTACCCATGGTTGACTCACAAACATCTACTTCAAGGAAGTCAATAAACCAGTGATACTTTGCAACGTTAGAAAATTAGTTGCAAACCTTGTAGCACCCGATCGCACAAGCTCTTTCCCCTTGATGTGATCTCTCATCAATTGAAGAACCCACGGGTGATTATATATATATATATATATATATATTGTTATGTCTCTTGCTTGTTCTAAAATTGGTTTCACCCAATCAATTTTGTCTATATCCTCCAAAAGAAGGTCAAGGCAATGAGCTGCACAAGGGGTCCACAAAACTGTTGGATGCCTCGCTTGAAGCAATCTACCAGTTGCCACATATGCCGCTGCATTGTCAGTAACAACTTGGACAACATTTTCTATGCCCGCCTCTAAAACAATCTGCTCTAACATCAAGCTCAAATTTTTTGCATTCTTTATTATGTTGGAGGCATCAATTGACTTTAGAAAAACCATCGCACCATTGGAAGCAATTATAAAATTGATAAGTGTGCGGTTTCTTCCATCTGTCCAGCCATCTGAAAGAATTGAGCATCCAAACTTTTGCCATTTCTTCTTTTCTTCTTCCACAATTTCTTTTGCATCTACAATAACATCTTCAAGTAACTTGCCACTTAGATCTCTTGGAGTAGGGGCCTTGTACCCTTTTCCTGCAACTGTCAATGCTGTCACCAAACACTCCCAATATGAACTCCTTGCCACATTGAGGGGAAGGTTGTTATAAAACCAAAAACTTGCACAAGCCTTGTCTGCCTCTTTGTGCACCTCCTTATTCCACCCAGTTGCTTCCAATGAAGGTTGTGATCCTTGAATATTTCTCAGTACAAAAAACTGGAATTTGCTCGAAGTGGATGAAGCGGATGGGGTATTGCGACCAGCACATAAACGTGGACCACGACTAGAACCCGCAATGGTTTGAGTTTGCATATGCACCTCGGAATCTTCAGCCAAATCAGGAACAATGGCTGCTTGCACGGCTGCTTTTACTTTTTCCCTCTCCATTTTCTTTTCTTCAAGTGCTGAAAGAACAGCCAACATCTCTCATTTCACCTCTAAACTGGCTTTTTCACATGCCCTTGAATCACGACAAGGAATACCAGCAAGATGGTATTTGAGGCGATTGATGCCTCCACTAACCCTCCTCTTGCAATGAGTACAAATAACACTGCCTGGTACTGGCCCATAATAACCATGTTTCCAAGTAGGATCACAAATACCAGGGGGTTCTCCTTTCAATGACACTTGTGCCAACTGAGTCTAAAGCAGATGCAGAGACAGATGCCATTTTGATTAAATGTTAACCTACAATATGAGAAGTTGAACAATAAATATATTAGAAGTTGTAAGTTGTAACAAATCCAGTACAAAGGAACAATCAACTAATTGTTTAACTTTATTCAATGATCAATCATTATCTAATTTCAGTTTTTGCATTCTTATTTTTGTATTGTTGTTGGATGCAGATTGATTTAATTTAGTTGTATGCAAATTGGCATTGCAGTCCTAACTCCTAACTCCTAACCCTATTGATTGTTGCAAATTTGCAGGTGGGAGCAGCAGATTATCATTACATAGCAATTGCTCAAAATTATACTGTATTTAATAATTTCAACATGTTTACTCATTAATGAAAGATCAAATTATCTATGACAAGTATGATGATATGAGCTTTGTTTCTGCTTATTAAACCCTCGTTTCAGCACTCCTTTGTTTCAAACTTTCATCATTCATGGCCATGCATAGAAATTTTGTAACAAAATTTGAAACAAAGTAGTGCTGAATCATGAAAGTTTGAAACAAAGTAGTGCTGAAAGGAGGGTTAAATAAGCAAAACTAGAAGTCTGTTAAGTTATAAACTTTCATTGTTACTTTGAGTTTGAATCATCACATTCACAGCCCAGCTATAGTTTTCAATTTCATATCTGATTTTCATAGTTTCTTATAAACGAAATTCATATAAAATCATTATTTTTTGTAGAGTATGTACATTGTAAAGTTAAAAATAAATAATAAAATCCCATCTTAGCAAGCCAATTTATATACATTATTAACAATAAATATATTACTATCTCATATTCTATAATATATATTTTTTATTCATAATAATATATATATATATATATATATATATATATATATATATTAGTAATAATATATATATATTAAATTTTAAATTTTAATATATATATATATTAAAATTTAAAATTTAATATATTATATTATATATGAATCAAAAATATATATATTATAGAATCATAGATAGCAAAAGTAAAACTATAAACGGTAATAAATTTATTATTAATAATGGATATAAATAAATAAATAAACGAGATTTTATTATATTTTTATATAAATTATTAATAATAAATTTATTACAGTTTGTGGGCAGTTGGGTGGGCTCCCCCCAGCCCCTCTTTTTGCCACTCGAATTCCTGGGTGGGCATGAGGTGGCTTTGGGACGTGTTGATGCGTGTTTTGTGACACACCAAACACTTAGAATAAAAGAATGCCCAAGGGCAGCTCTATCCTCTCTTGAAAAATTACCTCTTATGCTAAGATTGCTAGAAAGGTCATACGGTAATTCCAATGTTCCGTTTTGGGGAATGGACAAGCTCAATGGATGATGTGATATGCTGGTTTCACAAAGGGACCTTGAATAATGAACTTACTGAAAGTAGGGATTTGGATTAATGTAACGTTGAATGCTCTTATATTTTGGGATTTTCAGTTTGGAATAAAATGAAAAAAGGATGAGGGTAAAGGAACTAGATTTATGCAAAACTACTCCTATGAACTTAAGAGACAAATGCTGGATAGTGAAACTCAAACCCATCTTTGCTTCGCCACGCACAGTACTACAACTAGACAAAGATGGTGCAATCTTCGAAGGGTTTACGAAAAATATCCTATTACACTATATCACCATCAATTCGACCAATGCATATAGATAATACAATTCAAGTTAAGCAGTTTTAATGTTCAGACTAACCTTACACATCAAATTGAAAATCATCCAATTGAAAAAGGTATGAACTAATTCCACTATTTCCAACACTATCAATCTTTCATTCATCTAAAATACTTGAAAACAAATTCAATCTATTTGAATAAGTCAATGAAACCATGCGGGCTCATAAAAATAACAAATGCTCAACTCTGAATCCACTTATTATTTAAACAGCAATGTTGCAACAATTTCATAAGTCTCTCTATGAATAAATGAAATGAATGGGGTTTATATAGGCACCCCAATTACAAAGCAACGGCCAAGATTAAATGTGAGATCAATGGCCAAGATCAAATTTGATAAACCCTAACCCTAAAAGCATAACCAACTCAAAGACACATGGCGCAATCAGAACAAGCCACTTGGAGCATAGAAAATGGTGACACCTTTCACATCGTTCGAGCAAATGGGAATCCATAATGCAATTCCCCTTGGATCGCTCCTTAGCTGCAAATGCAAGAAATTTGGCTAACACAGAATCAAGTTCCTCCATTGAGATACTCGGCACAGAATCCAGTTGCACTCCAATCACGTCCAAGGTTTCCAAGCATTGAGTGAAAATACCTTCCCACCTAGCCTCCTGTTTCTGAAAGTTCTCCATGAAGTTCAAAAGGGAAGACATATCATCAAGCTGATTCTCTGTAATAACCTGCAATTCCTTGAAGTAAATGTTCATCACACTTTTCTTCAACCCTTCTAAATCTAGGCCATTGGCATCATGATGTTCCTGTCCTGTTAATCCTTCAAGAGAAGTGAGGATTTTGAACTGAATTCTCTCAACTGTACTCCGTATAGCAGCACATTCTTCCTTTATTCCATCATACGTCTTCCTTTTAGCCAATAAGGAATGATACCACCTGCTGAAATCATATGAGGCTCCTTCTTCGATAACGCCTTCCTAGATCAATGTTTGCAAGGAAACTTCCTTTAGAACCCTCAAACGAGGTATCACCTTGTCCTGTACGTACTAGAAATCTTCCCAATTGTCCTCAACTTGACTAACTTCAGTCATAAGCAAGGCAGATCTGTCATAAGTTTGGGCGAACTTCTCCAAGAATTGCTCCATCTGTTTTGAAATATTGGTTAGCCAACTCTTAGTTGCTTGACTCGTGATCCTCATAGCTTCAAGAACATCAACGGACTCCGGAGTAAGAGATGACGGTGGAATAAAGGCTGCATTTTCTTGGCGCAAAGGGGCTGTTAGCTCTGAGAAGCATATTTCTGGATTAGATTGTGTAAGCTTTTTTAGATCAACGTTTCGGATCACACTCCGTGATCCATCACTTTCATCTCCTTGAGCTCTCTATCCTGATGATGGATCACGGAGTGTGATCCGAAACGTTGATCTAAAAAAGCTTACACAATCTAATCCAGAAATATGCTTCTCAGATTATTATGGATTGTGGAAATTTAATAGCATTGGGCTGTTAGCTGCTGAATGAACTCCATCAGCCTTAGATTTTCTAACTCCAACCTTTCTTTCTTCTCTTCTGTTCTATCGAACTTCTCCTTGATGGCTTTAGAAGTATCTGCCAACTCATGGAAATCCTGATCTATGGTGGTTGGCCCAATGTCCAACGTTGTAACCTCGTACTCCATAGGGGTAATCTGATCTCTTGGCTTATCAATTTTCGGGACTGCCACCTGTAAGATCCTGGATCCTGCATCATTCCTGGTAATCTGAGAATACTTCTTAGGCTTTTTTGGCGTTTTAGCCTTACCAATTCTCTCTAGGAAGTCTTGTATGTTCTCAACTGGTTGAACTTCATCCAGTGGTTTGGACTTCTTTATCAAACTTTCAGTTAACCAATCCGGGATAGTGGATAATTCCATCCCATCTTCTAACTGAACATCATCATTAATCCCTTTTAGAGCAGAAATTATCTCATCTCCTAGCTCTTCATTATCCTCAAGGACCTCAGTATCTCCTGCGCCTTCAATCATCAAAGTATCATCTCCTTCTAAACATTCAGTGGAGGCTTGATTTTGGAGAGAATCCAACTGTTCTAACTCTTGAAACTGAATTTCTTGCTCATAGCTTGGCTCAATATCAACAACGGATACCTTTTCAATCACTCCAACTGACAAAGTACTTGAAGATGATGGTTTTTCAGTTACTTTCTGCTTCTTGCTAGGATACGAAAGTTCAACAAGACTTTCGCCAATTGCTTCCTCCTGACTTTCCTTATTGCTCAAGGTGGCGTAAGTAAGAGAAATTCCTTCATTCCTCAACTTGCTGATCTGACCATCAACCCATTCCCTTGAGTAAGCAATAATGTCCTTCATCAATGTGTTTAAATCGGTCAATTCAGGCTGTGTCCAATTAGGCAATAGGATAGGCTTATCCTTTTCTTGTTCAAACTGAGGATGAATGTAGTCCCCGCTGTCTTTTACTTGATCAGGTATAAGGAACAAGTCACACCTTTTCACAAGTTCAACTGGAATTCTAGACCAAGTCTTCTTTCTGACTCCATACTCGTCCACTAAATTAGACCAATAATCCTCGATCTGCATAACATGAAGGGACTTCTTCCCGTGAACTCTTAGGTATGGATCATAATCGGACCTTGGATTATAAGTGCTGAATTTATAAAATTGCAACTCTACCCCTGCTGTTTTGGCTGATTGTAAAGAGGGGCAGACTTCTAACATTTTTCCAATTGCAACTGGAAAATCTACTCCTTGTTTGTTCTTCTTCGCCTGAATGGAGTCTACACATGCTAGTTGCCTTGCAACTTCAAGCATAACAATTTTGTTCATTGGATACCGAGGAAGTCTGTACGGAGCATCTGAGAATCCATGAATTCTTATATAAGTAAATGTCGGAAACTGGATAAACCAAGACCCAAACTTGTCAAGCATCACCATAGCTTCCTTAGATAGCCTCCTTTGCACTGTTCCTTGAAGAACTCGCGTGATATACATAAGGAAGGCGTCATTTGTTATCTTGAAATTGTCCCTAAAATGTAGCTGGAGCTGCGGGTAACAATCATATGATTTGAGTTGATCTTTCCGAAGTCCAACTCGCCTTTACAAATCAGTCCTCTATACTTGGTGAACCGTGCCAAAATATAGACCACATAAGAACTCATATAGAAGGTTTTGGTCTTTTCTAGATTTCTCAACTGGAAATCGATATTATCACTTATTAACTTAGCCCAATTTATAGCCTCCATTCCCAATACGATTTCCTCCACGTACGATAACATCCATACCTCAAAGAAGGCTCCTTGAGAAGTTCCCGTGACCCTGTTCAGCATATGAATCATATCACTGTCCTCTATCTTAAAATCTGTGCAAATTAATCTCTTTGGCAACTTGGAACGATGTCTTTTGGGTTCTTTGATCCAGTTAGAATTAATTATGTCCAAACAGGATTCCTTGGCTTGATCGAACATGGCCTGTGATTCCTGTTGAATCCTGTTCAACATTTTTCAGCGATGGGGAATACCAAATACTTCCCTGACTGAGTCCTCTATGAAGTACGCCAAGGTGATCCCATTGGGCGTTTTAATTGATCTTGTTTGAGGGTTGTACCTTCTGGCACATTCGACCATTAACTCACTACACTGAACTGCAGGCGGAAATCCTGCTGCTTGATGAAGTCCGGACTTAACAATATTTGCAGCAATAGGCGTAGGCATTTTGTTCTCTGTGCCAAACATCCTTCTCTTGTGTTGAATTGCATTAAACTGTTCAAAGTTTGTATCTATCACTTTCTTCCACTTCGAGGATAACTGGGATTCTGGATAAAATTCTTTCAGGACTTCTTTGACTTGAGCTTTCCTGACTCCACCTCCCAAGTTTTTTGGAGAAGACATTGCGCCTGTAAGAAACTCGAAGTTAGAACAATTTTAAATAAGTTTGCAAAAAGGCGATTTCGTGGCTGGAGAAATTTTAAAAATTAATTTAAAAATCCAGAACTTGATTAAAGGCTGCATAAAGGATAAATTCTTGATGAAAATTAATTCGCCTTTATTGTTTTCAAAGAGCATTCATGGAAATTTAAATAATTTTCTGGATTTTTTAAGGTTTATACTGAAGTTTCTCCAATCCACAATGAAAAAATTCCTATCCCCTTTCAAAATCGCCAATGATAACCTTGCAGTTGCTTGAAGAAAATCCGGAAAGGAAAAGAAAAAATCCAATTCAATGTTCTGGGACTCAAGAAAAATCCACTTGCAGCTGAAAAAGACGTCTTTTCTTGGGAGAGTTTTGCCTGTGAAGAAAGTTCAACTTTTTGCAAATAATGAAAAAAGAGCTCACAAGTTATCTTTTATAATAAAAACCTTCCCAAATTGATTTAGGTTGACTTCTTCTTCTCATTGGGTATTTTTGCTTTAAAAGCGAAAAAGCAATCTTATCGTGATCTTTGACTTTTCAAACAAGGCGTCCCTTTTGGCTTGTCAATTAAGTTTCAAAATAAAACTTAAATTATTTATTTTATTATTGCCTTTAGCAAAAATTCGACCCTCAAGTGGACTTTTTCACTCTTCAACTGGATTTTTCACTTAGGCGAATTTGCCTTAGAAAATCTTTTAATTTCACATTGAAAAAATTTGACCACCATCTGGAATTTTCACTTCCCAACTGGTATTTCTCCTTCAACTCGATTTCCTAAAGTCCAGTTCAAAAATTTCTCTTGCCTTAGTCGATTTTCACTTTGTTCAACTGGAATTTCGAACTCTCCAACTGGATTTCCTTGTAGAAGGCGAATTTTCTCAAATAGATGAAATTTAATTGGATTTTTCAAGATTTTGCCTTGATAAACGAACTTTCCAACTGGATTTTTCGAAGTTTCAATTGGATTTTCTAAATGGCGTACCTTTTCAGACTTAGGCGCATTTCACCATGATCTGCTTGCTTTTTACTTGATTTTTCAGTGATTTTCTCTCAAAGGCGCGATTTTGTCCAGTTGATTTTTTAACCTTTGCATGCGCCTTTTCTCTGCTTTTCTCATGATTTTTGCTTGCTTTTTAGTTCCAAAAGTGGAAACTTTTGACTCCAATGCCAGTGACAGCTAGCATTTTCTAAAAATAGAAACTTACTAAAAATAGAAAAAAGCAAAAAGCAACTTTCTAAAAATAGTAAATTCCAGATTGGTCCAGAAATGCCAAAAACGAAAAAAGCAAAAAAGCAAAAAAGCAGAATCCCTAAAAAATAGGAAGTGTCAGAACTGAGCGAAAGCACAGGCGATCCTCGTCTGCGGGGCCTTCTAAGCACTTCCATGACATTAACGTTCAGTTTCAGGCCCAAATTCCCAACTTGGCTCGGATGATGACATCAGACCTTGACATAAAATTCCCAAATACCAGAGACCATGAAATTGCTACTCAAAGCCGAACCCTAAGAGCAAACAGCGAGGGTCCCCATTTGCAATGGGGCGATGTGTGAAAAAGGTCACAACAGGACGGTTTTGGTGCTTGCGAAGGTGGCATTGCCATGTCATTCTTTGGCCTCTCTAAATTGCCGTGGGGAGGAGTTGGTTTATTTAAAGTGTTTTGCTCTTGAAAATCGCAGAACCTTTGGTGTTTGACAGGGGGAATGTATGGCTATGCATTCAAGGCGCCGTCTGTGCGACACGTCGGGTACGGCAATCATTGAAATGACAGTTGAAGGGCCGGGTGGTGTCTCACTTCATTTGAAGTGATTATGGTTTATAGGCGGAAGAACTGAGCCCGTAGCAAATCTTCATTGCAAGGACGAGATGATCAGCCCGCCATTATTCAGTTTCATGTGCGGAGGCCTGACGAATCCTCCCACGGGTCTATTAATGGATCTGTTGAAATCATTTTTAATGCTTTGTCTTCGAATTTTGGCATTGTCTTTGTTTCTGTGCAAGGAACGACTGTCAATGTTCTGCAAATGGCGAGGACGACAAAGTCGAAATTCACCATCCACATTTTGACGGAAGGCTTGGAATGCTTTGGGGTCGTGTTGTGACCTTTTCACACATCGCCCCATTGCAAATGGGGACCCTCGCTGTTTGCTCTTAGGGTTCGGCTTTGAGTAGCAATTTCATGGTCTCTGGTATTTGGGAATTTTATGTCAAAGTCTGATGTCATCATCCGAGCCAAGTTGGGAATTTGGGCCTGAAACTGAACGTTAACGTCATGGAAGTGCTTAGAAGGCCCCGCAGACGAGGATCGCCTGTGCTTTCGCTCAATTCTGACACTTCCTATTTTTTAGGGATTCTGCTTTTTTGCTTTTTTCGTTTTTGGCATTTCTGGACCAATCTGGAATTTACTATTTTTAGAAAGTTGCTTTTCGCTTTTTTCTATTTTTAGTAAGTTTCTATTTTTAGAAAGTGCTAGCTGTCACTGGCATTGGAGTCAAAAGTTTCCACTTTTGGAACTAAAAAGCAAGCAAAAATCATGAGAAAAGCAGAGAAAAAGCGCATGCCGGGTGAGAAAAGCAAAGAAAAAGCCCATGCAGGGTGAGAAAAGCAGAAAAAAAGCGCATGCAAGGTGAGAAAAGCAGAGAAAAGGCGCATGCAAAGGTTAAAAAATCAACTGGACAAAATCGCGCCTTTGAGAGAAAATCACTGAAAAATAAGTAAAAAGCAAGCAGATCATGGTGAAATGCGCCTAAGTCTGAAAAGGTACGCCATTTAGAAAATCCAGTTGAAACTTCGAAAAATCCAGTTGGAAAGTTCGTTTATCAAGGCGAAATCTTGAAAAATCCAATTAAATTTCATCTATTTGAGAAAATTTGCCTTCTACAAGGAAATCCAGTTGGAGAGTTTGAAATTCCAGTTGAACAAAGTGAAAATCGACTAAGGCAAGAGAAATTTTTGAACTGTACTTTAGGAAATCGAGTTGAAGGAGAAATTCCAGTTGGGAAGTGAAAATTCCAGTTGGTGGTCGAATTTTTTCAAGGTGAAATTAAAAGATTTTCTAAGGCAAATTCGCCTAAGTGAAAAATCCAGTTGAAGAGTGAAAAAGTCCACTTGAGGGTCGAATTTTTGCTAAAGGCAATAATAAAAGAAATAATTTAAGTTTTATTTTGAAACTTAACTGACAAGCCAAAAGGGACGCCTTGTTTGAAAAGTCAAAGATCACGATAAGATTGCTTTTTCGCTTTTAAAGCAAAAATACCCAATGAGAAGAAGAAGTCGACCTAAATCAATTTGGGAAGGTTTTTATTATAAAAGATAACTTGTGAGCTCATTTTTCATTATTTGCAAAAAGTCGAACTTTCTTCACAGGCAAAACTCTCCCAAGAAAAGACGTCTTTTTCAGCTGCAAGTGGATTTTTCTTGAGTTCCAGAACATTGAATTGGATTTTTTCTCTTCCTTTCCGGATTTTCTTCAAGCAACTGCAAGGTTATCATTGGCGATTTTGAAAGGGAATAGGAATTTTTTCATTGTGGATTGGAGAAACTTCAGTATAAACCTTAAAAAATCCAGAAAATTATTTAAATTTCCATGAATGCTCTTTGAAAACAATAAAGGCGAATTAATTTTCATCAAGAATTTATCCTTTATGCAGCCTTTAATCAAGTTCTGGATTTTTAAATTAATTTTTAAAATTTCTCCAGCCAAGAAATCGCCTTTTTGCAAACTTATTTAAAATTGTTCTAACTTCGAGTTTCTTACAGGCGCAATGTCTTCTCCAAAAAACTTGGGAGGTGGAGTCAGGAAAGCTCAAGTCAAAGAAGTCCTGAAAGAATTTTATCCAGAATCCCAGTTCTCTTCGAAGTGGAAGAAAGTGACAGATACAAACTTTGAACAGTTTAATGCAATTCAACACAAGAGAAGGATGTTTGGCACAGAGAACGAAATGCCTACGCCTATTGCTGCAAATATTGTTAAGTCCGGACTTCATCAAGCAGCAGGATTTCCGCCTGCAGTTCAGTGCAATGAGTTAATGGTTGAGTGCGCTAGAAGGTACAATCCTCAAACAAGATCAATTAAAACACCCAATGGAATCACCTTAGCGTACTTTACAGAGGATTCAGTCAGGGAAGTATTTGGTATTCCCCATCGCCGAAAAATGTTGAACAGAACTCAACAGGAATCACAGGCCATGTTCAATCAAGCCAAGGAATCCTGTATGGACATAATTAATTCTAACTGGATCAAGGAGCCCAAAAGACATCGCTCCAAATTGCCAAAGAGATTAATTTGCACGGATTTTAAAATAGAATACAGTGATATGATTCATATGCTGAACAGGATTATGGGAACTTCTCAAGGAGCCTTCTTTGAGGTATGGATGTTCTCGTACGTGGAGGAAATCGTATTGGGAATGGAGGCTATAAATTGGGCTAAGCTAATAAGTGATAATATCGATTTCCAGTTGAGAAATCTAGAAAAGACCAAAACCTTCTATATGAGTTCTTATGTGGTTTATATTTTGGCACGATTCACCAAGTACAGAGGACTGATTTGTAAAGGCGAAGTTGGACTTCGGAAAGATCAACTCAAATCATATGATTGTTACCCGCACCTCCAGCTACATTTCAGGGACAATTTCAAGATAACAAATGATGCCTTCCTTATGTATATCACGCGAGTTCTTCAAGGAACAGTGCAAAGGAGGCTATCTAAGGAAGCTATGGTGATGCTTGACAAGTTCGGTTCTTGGTTTATCCAGTTTCCGACATTTACTTATATAAGAATTCATGGATTCTCAGATGCTCCGTACAGACTTCCTCGGTATCCAACAGACAAAATTGTTATGCTTGAAGTTGCAAGGCAAATAGCATGTGTAGACTCCATTCAGGCAAAGAAGAACAAACAAGGAGTAGATTTTCCAGTTGCAATTGGAAAAATGTTAGAAGTCTGCCCTCTTTACAATCAGCCAAAACAGCAGGGGTAGAGTTGCAATTTTATAAATTCAGCACTTATAATCCAAGGTCCGATTATGATCCATACCTAAGAGTTCACAGGAAGAAGTCCCTTCATGTTATGCAGATCGAGGATTATTGGTCTAATTTAGTGGACGAGTATGGAGTCAGAAAGAAGACTTGGTCTAGTCTAGAATTCCAGTTGAACTTGTGAAAAGGTGTGACTTGTTCCCTATACCTGATCAAGTAAAAGACAACGGGGACTACATTCATCCTTAGTTTGAACAAGAAAAGGATAAGCCTATCCTATTGCCTAACTGGACACAACCTGAATTGACCAATTTAAACACATTGATGAAGGACATTATTGCTTACTCAAGGGAATGGGTTGATGGTCAGATCAGCAAGTTGAGGAATGAAGGAATTTCTCTTACTTACGCCACCTTGAGCAATAAGGAAAGTCAGGAAGAAGCAATTGGCGAAAGTCCTGATGAACTTTCGTATCCTAGCAAGAAGCAGAAAGTAACTGAAAAACCATCATCTTCAAGTACTTTGTCAGTTGGAGTGATGGAAAAGGTATCCGTTGTTGATATTGAGCCAAGCTATGAGCAAGAAATTCAGTTTCAAGAGTTAGAATAGTTGGATTCTCTCCAAAATCAAGCCTCCACTGAATGTTTAGAAGGAGATGATACTTTGATGATTGAAGGCGCAGGAGATACTGAGGTCCTTGAGGATAATGAAGAGCTAGGAGATGAGATAATTTCTGCTCTACAAGGGATTAATGATGATGTTCAGTTAGAAGATGGGATGGAATTATCCACTATCCCGGATTGGTTAACTGAAAGTTTGATAAAGAAGTCCAAACCACTGGATGAAGTTCAACCAGTTGAGAACATACAAGACTTCCTAGAGAGAATTGGTAAGGCTAAAACGCCAAAAAAGCCTAAGAAATATTCTCAGATTACCAGGAATGATGCAGGATCCAGGATCTTACAGGTGGCAGTCCCGAAAATTGATAAGCCAAGAGATCAGATTACTCCTATGGATTACGAGGTTACAACGTTGGACATTGGGCCAACCACCATAGATCAGGATTTCCATGAGTTGGCAGACATTTCCAAAGCCATCAAGGAGAAGTTCGATAAAACAGAGGAGAAGAAAGAAAGGTTGGAGTTAGAAAATCTGAGGCTGATGGAGTTCATTCAGCAGCTAACAGCCCCTTTGCGCCAAGAAAATGCAGCTTTCATTCCACCAGCATCTCTTACTCCGGAATCTGTTGATGTTCTTGAAGCTATGAGGATCACGAGTCAAGCAACTAAGAGTTGGGTGACCAATATCTCAAAACAAATGGAGCAATTCTTAGAGAAGTGCGCCCAAACTTATGACAGATCTGCCTTGCTTATGACTGAAGTTAGTCAAGTTGAGGACAATTGGGAAGATTTCTAGTACGTACAGGACAAGGTAATACCTCGTTTGAGGGTTCTAAAGGAAGTTTCTTTGCAAATATTGATCCAGGAAGGTGTTATCGAAGAAGGAGCCTCATATGATTTCAGCAGGTGGTATCATTCCTTATTGGCTAAAAAGAAGACGTATGATGGAATAAAGGAAGAATGTGCTGCTGTACGGAGTACAGTTGAGAGAATTCAGTTCAAAATCCTCACTTCTCTTGAAGGATTAACAGGACAGGAACATCATGATGCCAATGGCCTAGATTTAGAAGGGTTGAAGAAAAGTGTGATGAACATTTACTTCAAGGAAGTGCAGGTTATTACAGAGAATCAGCTTGATGATATGTCTTCCCTTTTGACCTTCATGGAGAACTTTCAGAAACAGGAGGCTAGGTGGGAAGGTATTTTCACTCAATGCTTGGAAACCTTGGACGTGATTGGAGTGCAACTGGATTCTGTGCCGAGTATCTCAATGGAGGAACTTGATTCTGTGTTAGCCAAATTTCTTGCATTTGCAGCTAAGGAGTGATCCAAGGGGAATTGCATTCTGGATTCCCATTTGCTCGAATGATGTGAAAGGTGTCACCATTTTCTATGCTCCAAGTGGCTTGTTCTGATTGCGCCATGTGTCTTTGAGTCGGTTATGCTTTTAGGGTTAGGGTTTATCAAATTTGATCTTGGCCATTGATCTCACATTTAATCTTGGCCGTTGCTTTGTAATTGGGGTGCCTATATAAACCCCATTCATTTCATTTATTCAGGGAGAGACCTATGAAATTGTTGCAACATTGCTGTTTAAATAATAAGTGGATTCAGAGTTGAGCATTTGTTATTTTTATGAGCCCGCATGGTTTCATTGACTTCTTCAAATAGATTAAATTTGTTTTCAAGTATTTTAGATGAATGAAAGATTGATAGTGTTGGAAATAGTGGAATTAGTTCATACCTTTTTCAATTGGATGATTTTCAATTTGATGTGTAAGGTTAGTCTGAACATTAAAACTGCTTAACTTGAATTCTATTATCTATATGCATTGGTCGAATTGATGGTGATATAGTGTAATAGGATATCTTTCGTAAACCCTTCGAAGATTGCACCATCTTTGTCTAGTTGTAGTACTGTGCTTGGCGAAGCAAAGATTGGTTTGACTTTCACTATCCAGCATTTGTCTCTTAAGTTCATAGGAGTAGTTTTGCATAAATCTAGTTCCTTTACCCTCATCCTTTTTTCATTTTATTCTAAACTGAAAATCCCAAAAATATAAGAGCATTCAACGTTACATCAATCCAAATCCCTACTTTCAGTAAGTTCATTATTCAAGGTCCCTTTGTGAAACCACCATATCACATCATCCATTGAGCTTGTCCATCCCCCAAAACGGAACATTGGAATTACCGTATGACCTTTCTAGCAATCTTAGCATAAGAGGTAATTTTTCAAGAGAGGATAGAGCTGCCCTTGGGCATTCTTTTATTCTAAGTGTTTGGTGTGTCACAAAACACGCATCAACAGGTCGACACACCAGTATCTCTGGTGGCTACGGAGAGGCAGATTGCCTTTCGGGAAGTTACGGACCAGAGATTAAAGAGAATTTTGTCTGAGGATGATCCGGTATCGTTGGTTGCGGTCAAAATGATCCTTGGTAAAGAACACCTGGAAAGAAAGGAGTATGCCAGAGATAATGCCCATATCTCCTCTCGGTTTCTTGCAGTGCTTCTGGACTTGGAGACCCCGAAGGCGGTGGCTATGGAGATGATGGTGCGCTTGTTATGTGACGACTTGCTTGGTGGACTTGAGGAAACAATGAAGGCGGCCTTCTTAGGCAAAGGCATTTCGCGCCCGGCTGACTTGGCTCTCCTATGGGACACGGAGGACGCTGTTAAAGTTTATCCTTTTCTCTTAGACCTCAAAGGGCCTGCTTTGTCGAGGCACAAAAAGATTGCGGATGTGGCTGTGGATTTCTTGAAGCGAAAGTTGAAGATGGTGTCGGAGGAGGGAATGGAGTGGATGGAAGGTTTTGTAAGGTTCGCTGAAATCAACGGTTTCATGTGAGGGTTGGCCTCTGTGTCTGAAGCTTTTAAGTTTTATTGTTAGTTTCTGTCATTTCTGGTGGACTCCTGCACAAATTTTTTTGTGAATTTCGTCTTAAGTTGGTCGTGGGTTGGCCTTCGACCCCTTTCTCTGTTCCAATGGTTATCGCGGCTGGTCTTTTGTTGCTCGTAATGGGACTGTTGAAATTGTGAAATCGTGTCCCTGTTGGGTTGGTTTTTTGTTCGGCTATGTGTCCAGTTTGGACTTTCCTGCGTTGCAGATGTTTGTATATTTCTTCAATATCTATATATTATAAAAACTACCTTGTGTATCAAAAAAAAAAAAAAAAAATTATTATAGTTTAGTAGTTTACTTAGTTACTATCTATAATATATATTTTTTGATTCATAGTATATTCAATTTTAAATTTTAATATATATTATAATATATTCAATTTTAAATTTTAATATATATTATAATATATTAAAATGTAAAATTTAACATATTATGAATTAAAAAAAAATATTATAGAGAGTAAAATATTTATTATTAATAACATATATAAATTAAAATTAAAATTATAATGTCGAACTGTGAAGAGTCTGAAGACACAACTCACAGACGAGGAATGCGGAAGCCATAGACAGCAAATATGAATTGTATTGAAGAAGCCATGAAAACCAGCAATGAAACTAAAAGAATTAAAAACCCTAACCTGTAGCTGATGCTGCAAGTCATGTCGCCAAAACTCCAAATCCACTGAAATCAAAGCCCTCAATTGCGCCAAAAATGGATGGAAAAACACAGGTGTACAGAAAGATGGAAACGCGACAGCTTAAATAGATATTTTCGCTCAAAAAACGCATGGAAAACCATGAAAATCCGCGCGAAAATGCGTGAAAAAACGCACCACATTTATTGGCGACCTAACTACGATTAATCGTCATTTTCTGCCCGCGATTACTCTGCAAAAAGCGGCGATTTTTTCCACTGTAGCAAATGGCGAGTAAAGGCAGCTTTTACTCATTTTTAGGAAAAAATGGCGATTATTTTTTCACTCGTAGATTAACCTGCGATTATGTAATATATGATTTTAAGTGTGTACAAAGTAACTAAAATTCTAAAAGAAAATTTAAATTAAATTAAAAGTCACTTTTGGGTGAAATAAAGTTTAATTCTTAAAAGAATTAAGTATTTTAGTGGATTTCAAGAAAGGTGGTGGGGAGTTGCAGTGAGATTGGAATCAAAGTTTTGCAATGTCCCCTTTTTGGGATTGCCCTAAATCTTGCCCTAGAATCAAAATGTAAAGTAGTTAGGATTATAACTAACCAATTATATGCTTGAAGCAATATAAACCTTGGTTTAGGTCCTGCCATCTTGTTTGACAATATTGGAAATATAATTCATATGATCAAAAAAACATTTAATAAATGTCTTATCTATTTAAACCATGTAAAAATATATAGCTATTTCACAACTATATAAACTACACGATATCCATAATGCATAGTGGAAATTTAATCATAATAGGACTTGAATGAGAAACATGATAAGTCCACCCGAAGCTATCCATACTAAGCCCAAGAGCAGATATACCATCCGTCTTGGCCCCAAGCGGCAGACACGCGGGCATTCAACATGGGGTGGCGTACTTAGTGGATAAGCTTGTATCTGATTTCCCTATGCATGCTTCCTTATCCATCCCTCTTATGATTGAAACTCATTGAATCCATTATAACAACCAGTCCATGTAGAGATTGGGAAGCCACAATAGGAGGCCCATAGATTCTCCTTTCTAAGCCCAAGGGCGGATACTCACCCCCTTGGCTCCAAGTGGCCATCTTGGAGTGGCGTACTTAGAAAGAAATCTAGTATCTGCTCACCCTACTGGTATTTCCCCCACTTCTCCTTATGGTTGCTTGATGAGAATTACAAACATTAAATATATTCAAATTCATAGAGATTATACAACAATAAATATATCATTATACACAATAATCATGAAATACCACAATAGCTATTAAAACATAAGGTTGCTATATTCACAGCAGCAAATATATTAACAAATGCTGACTTCTGCCCTTGTCTACTAACTGCAGATAATTATGTTTGATCTGCTCCAATTGCCTTGTTGTACAATCTGTTCTTCTTATATTTAGAAGATATTGCTTAAAGAGAAACAAATAGGTTAGATCAAATGAATAATTACTAATAAGGATTAATAATTGATGCAAGCATCATTATTACATAATCGTATATAATATATATATATATATATATAATTATTTCTAATTGATATAAACTTATATATATTTATATATGTGTGTGTGCGTGTGTATATAAATACATAGTTGGCAGACTCACTGAGTTTTCGGCAAGTCTGCAAAAATTTGTGAGATTTTTTAACCCTAACGAGTTTTTTTGATGTTTACTCACTAAGCTACTGTGCCAAGTTTGTCAAAAACTCGTCAAGTTTTTGCCGAAAACTCACCAGAAACTCAGCGAGTCCATACAAAAGACTTGCCAAATACATCAAAAATGCGAAACATAAAAAAAAAGCAAAAAAAATTGAAAAAAATAGTCAAAAAACTCACGATTTTTCCCTATAAATGCATGAACACACCTCATTTTACCCTATAAATGCATGAACGCACCTCACACTTCCTCACATAGTACTTGAAAAGCAAATATTTTTCATAAAAAGTGTCAATACCTAATTTCTCCCTTAAGTGATAAAATTGTGAAATGGTGTGCAACAAGTTTTATGTGGTTTCAAAGGCCTTAATTTGGGCTTGGTGGCAGGGGTGCTGCCCCCGAACCTCACGAGGGGCACTGCACCTCAACCCCACTAGGGGTGTTGCCCCTAGACCCCCACGAGTGGCGCTGGCCCTCGTCTGATATCTCTACTCCTAGACCCCACTAGTTATTGGGATCTCTTCTCATATAAGAAATTTGATTACAATGAGGGGATTTGAGAGAGAAAACTAGAATTGACAACTTAGACTATTGGGCTTTTAGCCATCAGGATTCCACATGAGAATGTGATTTTGTACTCAATTTGCACTAAAATCAATCAAATTTAATAGAAAACACTTTTGTACTTATTTATGGACTCATCGGCTTCATCTTGTTGTTTAATTTTGCACAAAAAATGTGTTTCTAATGAAATTTAAGCAATTTTTTAAGTTGCCAAGTTTTTTGCCGAGTCGCAAATTTTGGGCTTGGCGAGTTTTTGCCGAGTCCAAGTCTGCCAGCTCTCTGTGTGTGTGTGTGTGTGTGTAATTATATTAAACTTACTTCCCTTATTATGCATTTATCATTTGTCTTCATTTATCTATCATTGAACCAACTCCCACATATTTCTTCTTGATATCTGGTCCAATTCCCAACTGATATTCCATTTCGTATCTGGTCCAATTCCCAATTGATTTGTGTGATCAATATCTGCTGCTGTTCTGCATGCAGATTATATTATATTTGCTGATCTTCTTCAATATCAGACTTATTCCTTTTTTTGTTCTCCATCCTTCCCCCCCACCCACCTTTCTTCGATGGGAGTTGTCCTATATATAACCTTTCCTTACCTCTAAATGAGGTGTATTTTTAATCGCTGCCCTTTCAACTTAATTAGTTGGTCGCTGCCATTAATTTACCCAAATCGCACCACTTCATTTGATTAAGACTTTTTGTCTTATGCTTCTTTTAATCACTGCTTTTTATTAATCTTTCATTGCTGCCTTTAATACGATGTCTTTTTATGAATCACTGCTCTTTAATCGCTGTATATTAAAGAATTCTCTTTCATCTTAATAAGGAATTACTGCTCCTTCATTTGTCATCCGCTATATCTCAAAGTTGGCTGATTTCATATATATTTGTCTCGGAACACATATCAAAGGATCTGCCTCTTATAAATATGACATTATGAATATGTTTTAGGGTCGGCCAACAAACCATATATTTCTCATTCATAGTTGATCATCATAAACAGAGTTGTCTTGACAATAAGAGAAAATGGTCAGCCACCATTAATACAAATTTATCTAGCTTCATTTTGTCATTGCTATATTAAGGTAAAGTCTTCCCTTTAATGGTCGGCCTATGTTTATAGAAATAATTTTATTCTTTCATTAATTTATTTACTTTATTATACTGTTCGGCCAAGATTTAGTGTTGCAATTTGTGGGGGCATGACAAGTTTCTTGGAGTTCATTTTTTGTTTATTCTGAAAAAATTTATTGGAAAAAGAAAGGAGTTTGCAGTGAGTCTACAGAACTTTGTGGGGATGAAAACCTCCATGAAGAATATCACCTCCAAGGCTGAAAGATGACTTCCAAGTGATCGCTGACAGTCTTATTCAGATGCTGTGCTGGTTTGTCTGGGTGTTAGTAATTTCCAATGTCACATATTTGAAGAATTAATTTATGGTGTAGTGAAAATTGGTATTTTCAGTGGTTCTGGTTTATTTCTGAAAATGAGTAATTCCAGAAAGGGTCATACCTTTTCCAGATAATATTTACCTACTATCCTTGGGCAGGTTTATATCATGTATATCATGGGAAGGTGATAATCTACACAGCAGATTATATCGACCAAATTTACTAGGGCCGTACTTACCCGTACCCATCTTTGGAGGAGTCACATTAATTTGTGGGAGCTTGGTTTCATTTTTCCGAAGGATGGAAGGTAATGAGGATATACATGGTATTTATAATTCCAGGCAATAACATTTGAGTTGTGTATTCCTAGGTCAGACTCAGCCAAAGTCTGGAGTGTTGTACCACTTACGTTGTAATGTCCCCATTTTACGACGTCCTCTTTCGGTGGGGTTGATTCTGATACACTTACTATTTTTAGTAAGTGCTATTTTTAGTAGGGAGTCTAGTGTTGTGCTTCTGTCCTCAGTGAACCCTTTCGAGTTCCTCAGTTTCTCTCCGGCTTGAGTTTTAGGGCGCTACTTACTGTTTTTAGGACTTTCTAAAAATTGTAAGTCATCTAAGGTTAGCTGGACCTGGTCAGGGTTATCTCTCAACAGCATTTTTCATTGGAGGCATCAATTTCTAAGGTTGAGACATTTTAATATTTTATTTCTCCTTCGAAATTGGATTTAATAAAGTAACTTTATATTTATTGGTTGAGGGTCATGAAAGGGACATTTTGTACCTTGATGCCTAGTGCAATGACTTTAAGTCGTTTTTAAAAGAGCTTTAAGAGTATTTTATATTGCATATTAGGGGGGGTGGACGCCTATGAAGGGAAATGAGTTAAATTTTAAATAAAGAGCTAATGTTGAAGTAAAAAGATTTTTAAGTTATATCTTTTTAATGAGGCTAATACTTTGGGCGCCCAAGTTATTGAAGAAAGAATTAAAAGATAAATTTAAATCAGTCTAAGTCAAGGTGGCGTTGAGTTTCTAGGGTTGCTTGGTCGCCCTAAGTGAAGATTGTCTTTTAAAAGTGAATGGGAGAATTTCATTCTTCAGGGATGTTTGGATTTGAAACTTGGTCCTACATTTCTCTTGAAGCTTGGGCTTTGAGGGTTTTGGATTGACTTGCTGAGAAGAAAACCTCTACAGGGACATCAAGAGAGGAAATTGGAGGCTTCACACAAGAGCTTCATTCGAGCTTCAAAGTTGCAGATTACAAAGATTAAGATGAAGATTTATCAATACTTTTGAGTGGTTTTCAGTTAGTTTTTGGGTGTGAGATTGCTGGTTTGGTGTGGTGTGTTATTCTACAGTTTTGGGTGTGCTTATTTGCAGTTTTCTGGAGCTTTCATTCTAAACCTGAGAACCATATATTTGCTTATATTTTGGAAATGGAGAAGGATTTCGAAATGGGTATTTAATCTTTGGCTGATTCTTTCAAGGGCAATTCTAACAAGCATTGGTTCAGATTTTTTAGTAAAGGATTTGATTTTATGGTGAAAATCGAACTTTTGAGGAGGGATGGCTTTGGGAGATGAGAACAAGTTTGGTCGCTGCTAGTAAAGGGTTTCCTGTTCGCCATTGAGACTCCATTCACAAGATCTTTGGGCGTGGTCAAGCAAGGGCTTAAAGTCTGAAAATCTGTTGCATGGTGTGGCCTTCAAGGAACCATATTCATGCTGTTTAGACACTCATTCCAGGTCTGAAGGTGAACTTAATTTCTGATGTCTATGAAAGTTTAAAACTGCACTTTTTGATCAATAAATCTGATTACTGAAGGTTCCAAAATAGTGTTCTTACAAGCATATTTTATCTCCTTTACTCTTGTTCATTTACTTCTTGTAATGTGAGAAAAAACATGCAAACTCTATGAAAAAAAAACAAACACAAAACTTCTTATGAAAACTCAGTTAGCAAGCAGCAAACTCAGGGAAGAAATCAAAAAAAAAATATTGGGGGTTGACCATTACATACGTATGGACTGAAGGAAAAAAAAGAGGTCATTTGAATATGTTAAAATCTGAGTCAAACAATCTGGCTATGCACTAGGGAGAAATAATTGGTATCTGATCTTTACGTGGTGATTTACCTCCAAGGTAGCACGATGGAATGAAATATGATCTTTGCAAACAAAGTCTAGTGAAGTCGACTGCTAGCTGTTGATATCTGAACAGAAAGAGAAAAGGAAGGCACACATATTTTATATATAGCACTTCCCAGTTCAAAGGAATTCGGCCTGCATTATGAAAACAGAATGTATTCATGAATTTACTGCATCGTATATTTCTCAAGAAGCAAGACTGGAGTGATTTGTTGATCCATGTCTCTGTTGCAGTCTCTTTTCGGGAAATGCATTTTACCAGTATTGAGGTCAGACTTTATGCATATTAATTTCTGTAGCTTGTTAATTCATTCAACAGAGTGTTATTAAAATATTTAATATTCCCCATCAATGTTGTTTGGATTAAACTGCTATCAATATTGTTGTGATTAATTTATCAATTCCAAACTGAGATTCTGCTTTTCTTAGTTATGCCAAATGTATCAAAATTGAACTTGTATTACCAAAAATTTACAAAAAAATTTGGGTCTGAAAATTTGTGCATACACTTCATGTAAGATACTAACAAACATCTGATGAACATGCATAATCAAAGTAGAAAGCCAGTAACATGCTGCTGTTTACTTTCTTTCTTCAAAGGAAGCTCTGAAAATATAAATTTTAGGTGCTACGTCACTCATCTAGTACATCTTATGTGGCTAAATGGTATCTAGCAAAGTGTACGTATGAGTATGAGTTTCTGAAAGAAAAAAACTACTAATGTTTCAATTTATTCACTCTCTGTTGAGAGCATTAGGTGAATAAAATATGCAAAACAGGATTGTTCACAATTAAACACAATAATGGATACAGATTATAGTCCAAGCTTGCACAACTAACCAAGACAAGAAAAACTTCACCTATTGTTTGGTACTTAACATAATAGGCATAAAAGAACTAAGCATGAAAGGTCTTCTAAAAAGTATGCATAGAAAACAACTAACCATGAAAAGGCTTCTCAACAAAAGGCTTCAAGATTCGCTTTCCATGAACTTCAACAAAATCTTCTTCTTCTACAAAGTAATCCAACTCCTGATGGGGATAATCCCTACTCACAAGTGCATAACGGGGAGTAGGAATGCCATATTTTTCAAGGCGCTGTCATTTAAAGTAAATAATAGCTAAGGTGAGTAATAAATGATATAAAACACATATTTATGCAGCTTTAAAGTTGGCGATAATTGTAAATAATTTTTCAAACTGTTATATCCTACAGAAAAATTAGCTACAAACCGCATTACAAAGTTCAAAAGTATATTTGATTGTCTAAACATGATAGAAAAAATGTGAGAGGACAAGAGCCTAACATCATCTGAGCATATCAAAGGAGATTGAAATATCAACAAAACAACTCTGCTCTACATCGGTAAATTTAAACAAAGTCAACAACACAATATGACATGATTTGTAGATAACAATTAAAATGACTATATCACATTTTCAGCCCAAATTGCGAGGTTGCTAATGCTTATAAATGATCATTTACTAACCCAAAGTATCCATAACACATATTTCCAGACACTATTGAAAAAACCTCAGTGCACTTATTTCTTTACAGGTAGAAATAACTGCAATCATTTACTAACCCAAAGTCATTTCAGGTGATGCTCACAGAGGTGAAGCACTGGTCCGCCCTGGGAGGTCACCCATCCCAGTACTGCTCCAGCTCAAGCTCCCAGGACGGACCAGTGCTTCACCTCTGTGAGCATCACCTAGATGTAATGAGTGCTAAGTGGACCATTCGATATCATGAGAGATGGGTTCTTGTTGAACCACTACTCATGAAACATGGGTCAATGAGTTTGACTCAAAACTACACGGTTGAATCCTGATAGCAATATCATAATTTGACATGCTGTGGAAAAATACCTCCTACTTATGCAATTAATTCTTCAAATTGTCATATCCTACAAAAACTAGCTATAAACCTATAATAGATTGTGTTAACTTGATCAAAAAAATACAAGATTAAAAAGAATTTAACATTGTCTCAGACACAGTTTTCAATAGTGTTAGCCTGATAGAAAAAAAAATACAAGAAAACAAGTACCTATCATTATCTTGGCCAGAGTTTTAAAACTCACCAAGTACTTTTAGGCTCAGCAAGTACTCATGAGCATTTCTGGTAACCACGTAACTCACATCCAAACTTGCACTCAGCAGAAACAAGTTTTTGCAAGTCCACCAGCTCACTAAACATGGGAAAAGGTCTAACACAGCTATAAAACACTGAAAATGCACAATGTTTTGATCTTTTTAAACAATTTCATGTTAGTTTTAGGATCAGAAATTAAATAAGCAGATATAGAGCAATTTTAAACAATTTGACAAAGCATATACCCTGGGAAAACCCTCCAACTTGAGGGAGAAAAACCCAGCAACAAAATATCTCTTATATATTGAATAATGAAGCCGACTCACTTTTACAATAAGGCCAAATACTAGACCGAATATCAGCACCACACTTTGATGCACTCACAAGAAAGAATCTAACACCTTGCTGATAATAATATCGATCCTCTTGAAGACACAATATCGATCTCTTGAAGAACTCGCACTTCTCTTGAAATCGGACTATAAATGAATATGATGATGATCAACTAAACAGCATCTTATATTTATACAAGTCGAATAGATAGGCTCCACAAGTCATGTCTCTTCGCATTGCAAAGTCGGCCCATGAATGAAAGAATGTAACTCATGCAAAAGGTGGTGATTCAATGAAGTCGGCCTCATTAAGAATCAATTAATAATAAATAAATAAATATTATTTATTCTCTCAAGTGAAGTGCCTCTTCACTAGTGACGTCTGCAATAAATTAAATAGCCGTTTAGGCTACATTTAATTTATTGCTTGATAAGTCCTGGCTGGAGGTAGAGGCCCGATGCTGTAAACATCAACATTTCACCCATGCCATTTCCTCACACAGCATTTTCAAGTTTGTTTGAGTGAATTCAAGCAAGTTTAAAGTGGATTTGAGGAGCAAATTTGTGCAATTTCCAGATTCTAGAACAATTTCTTTTTTTTCCAAGCATTGCAAAAATGTAATTTCTTTTCAAAATATTAACTTAATTTTTTTAAGCATGTTTTGAACGCATTGAATTCATTTTTCATAATTTTAAATTGATTTAATCTATTGTTTATGTACAAACTACTAGTTTTTAGTTATAGTTTAGGGTATAAAACAATGTTATTTTAATAAAATTATTCATTGCTATTGCTATTCAATTACATTCAAAATGCATTTTATGTTAATTTTATTTTATGTTTTCAATTCAAATTGTTATTTTTTATTTTAAATGATGTTTTTTTTTTGTGCTTAAACGTGTTGCATTAAAAAAAAATATTTAATTTTATGCATGTTAGGTTAGCATACAATGGCATCAACATTAGGAAATGGAAGCTAACCCATTGCTGAAGGTCAAAAGAATACCAGTTGAAAACATGGCACACGAGAGCCTATCTTGAAGAGTGCTATTTGCAACTTCTGTGGGAGGAAAGTTTTTGGAGGGATAAATTGACTCAAGTAGCATCTTACTCATATTCCTTTGTAATGTCCCCTCTCGAGTTGTAATAGAACTAATATTATTTTAATAATGCTAATATTTTTAATTAAATTTAATATTTAGCTTAGCGTTAATTAAAATAATATTAAAAGGGGAGACATACGGTGTTTTTTCAAAAACGAGTAAATTTAATATTTTTAAATGTTGGGAATTAAAAGTGACATCAAATTTAAATACAAATAGAAAAAAGAGAATTTCACAAAATGAGGATGGGAATTACAGATGGAGAAGGGTAAAACAAATTTTGAGCACATTTTTCAATATACATGGAATTTTGTGAAAATAAGTGTTATTGCTAAAGTTTTTACAGAACTTCATGAGGACATTAACCTTCATGGAGAATATCAACTCCAAAGCTGAAAGATGTTTACTGGGTGATTGCTGACAATTTCGGGCAGAGACTGTGTTGGTATCTAATTGTTTGGTTTTTCTTTGGTTTTTTAATGATATTAATATATAAGAAGTTACAAGGGTAGTCTGTCTGGCTCAATATCTAAATCAACAAACCGTACCTTATAGGCAAGAGGCAGAACAAATAAAAAATTAATTAATTAAACATTGGTAATATTATTGTTGCCATACAATTTCCTGATAGGAGTCAATCACTTGGTAATTCATTGTTACTTTCTAAGTGAATGAACTTGAGTGTTTTTTTAAAACTACAGGAGGTGTTGTACCGTTTCCGTACAATTTATACATGGAGTCAAGTATGATAAAATTGACACAAAATTAAAAATTTATAAGTTGTACTTGTCCAGAAAAGGGAATGCAAGTAATAAACTTAATTTATTTGGGAGTCAAGGTTTTTTACAAGTCAGAAATTAGAAGTGTACAGTGTCATACAGATTATTAATGGGTCGCGCAAGCATGGAAACAAGGATATGAAATTCAAATCATATATTCCTTTCGTTGTGTATAAGAGTGAATTTGCACCCCATGTGCAAATCCCCTTTTTGCCTTTATCCACCTTAGAAAACCAAGTTCGGAGGCTTAATTCCACCTAAGCATGCTACTTGCATCCCACTTGGCGCCTGTTTTGAGCGTCAATGGAGGTGTTTCTGTCGAGGACGCCCGCACGACACGTAGACGTCCACACGGCGCGCTTACGTCCTTAGCAGATTCCTGTAGCTGAACCTACAGAGGCGTTACTCTTCTCATTGGAGGTGAAATTGTGACGCCCCCTTTGGCCAACCGACCCAAATATGGCCATTTTACTCCATTCCTCCTTCAAATTCATCCCTTCAACATGCATTCTAACTTCTTGACTAGATTCACAAGCTTCTTCACTTCACTCTAAAGCTCACGTTCACTCACTCCAAGCATTCAAGCATTCCGTTGCAACCAAAGCAACACTCCATCACTTCGATAGAGCAAGTTTGGGACCACGCCCTTGCAGCAGAGGCTCGAGTACTCTCATATTCTCCCCCAAGCAGCCTTGAGTGCTCTTGGTGGAGATGGTAAGCTTCCCTCTCCTCTCCTCTATCACTTGGTTGAGTAGCATAACACTATTTTGTAGTGCTTCTTTGCTCTTTACTACATTATTTCCTTTATCTCGTTTCCTTGGTTGTCCGTGGAGGTGGAAACACCTAAACGGGGGTCTGACTGAGACAAGCCCCTATACAGCCACCCAACATTTTCCTCTCTTGTTGTGTGCAGGAGCACGTGCTTCTTGAAGAATCAACTGGCGAACGAATTCCTTGGTGAGATTCTCCTTATTCTCTTCACTCTTGCATATTTGCTTTACAATATTAGAGAGTATTTCATTTATTTAATCACATCATTTTGTCCCTTTAGTTAATCAGCTGGGCCATTAGCTAGTTTTATTGGTTTGACCTCATTTTCACTGTTGTCTGGCCGTACGGACGCCAACGCACTTTTGAGACGCCAGCACGCTGCATTGACATCCGAAGACCGCGCTTTCGTCCTCGAACAGAGAGTTTCCTGAGGTGTAGCATTAGACCAAAAAACCGGCTCGCCTAGCCCTTTCATGTGTGTCGGGTCTGCAAAGTAACTAAGAGGCCTCACGGTCCTCATTACTCTCACCTTACATTTCCTTACATTACACTTAGCTGAGGTAAGTTAGGGCAGCCTCTCGCATCTTGACACTCCATGACCTGGGGTCTTGCACACGGTGGTCCCCCTCTCACATTTTTGGTGAGCACAACGTGAACCATTTTGGTTCAGTTCTTGCAATCCTGACAGTTCCTTTCCTCATACTCTAGGAGTGTTGTAGGTGAGAGTGTTGTGAAGTTGTCGCCTTACAACCTAGCCTACGACCCCTAGTTGGCATAGTTGGAAGGTTCCAAAGGTATTGCACGACGAAACCTTAATTGGGTCATCGTCTTATCCGTTAACCTTTAGGGACTCTGTGAAAGCGTTGTCTAGTGTGCATAATGGCTTCCTTCTTGCACCAACCCATCCCCTCTGCGCAGCCTATGGATAGTGGTACTGGTATAACTTTCACTTCATAGGACCTGCCGATGGGCTTTAACAAGGAACCGTCTCCTCTTTACATTCCTGTGCAGATCAATGGAAACATCGTAGTAGGTGTTCTTGTTGATCCGACATCACAAGTGAACATAATAACAGAGGAGATTATGCTAATAAACTTCTTACACAAGGATGGGTATGATGCTCCTATGAGTACCATCCGCACACATGACGAGCTTTTCGTACCCCCTTTGGGTAGTATTGTCCTGTCGGTCTTAGTTGGACCTAAGTCTGTGAAACTCCTGTTTGATATCATCCCTAGGTCCGAACTCTTTAGGGTGAAATTAGGTATCCCTTGGTTAGTGGCGATGAGTGCGATACCCTCCATCGTGCATAGATGTCTGAAATTTATCCACGGGGGCTCCGTGCATGTAATCCACAACACCAATTATAGACCGCCAATTGCACGTGGTAGCTACTCCTTGGACCACTCTTGGCCTGCGCCCGTTGGTCCTCTCCCGCCTAGAACAGACCTTCTCCACCGAACATATCAAAACTATAAGAAAGGGCAGCTAAGGCCGAAAGTGAGATACCCTCCCTCGCCTTATGCTGTTTCACATAGGGCTTGCTTAAAAGCTGACAACGATGTTGCTAAGGCACGAAAAAAGGAAGAAGAGAAGCGGTCTCGCGATCCTCCTTCCTCTTTCCCTGGTCAGTTTGGCGCTTCTTCTCGCCCTGCCGAGGTACCATCAAGTTCTACTCTTCGTTTGCAAGAGAACCCTATGGTGCCCGCTTGGCGAAAGCCTAAGCGTCCTACTTTTGAACTTCCTGTTCTGCCGACGGAACCTAGACCCGTTTAGTATAACGGGAAGAAGGCCTCCCGAGGAGAGTCCTCTTTTTTCTCGACCTCCACAGCCTCCTACTGCCCCTGCTCCTAAGGCAGTGAGCGGAAAGAGGCCCACTGTCGAGGCTCTCGAGTTGACTCCTCCTGTCGCTCCTCAACCTGTTCCTCCTACTCCCGTGCAGGAACCTGTCCCTCCGCCGGAAATAGCCGAGGTAGAAGTCCCCATGGTTGAGCAGGAACCTTTTGTCCCTTTGCAAATCCCGGCCTCTAACTTGAAGAGCCGTAGAAACCGCCTTGCACGCGAACGCAAGCGCCAGCGAAAGGCTCTCTTGGCTAAGCAGGCCGCCTCGCAAAGAAAGGAGGAAGAAACGATCGCCCCTACTTCAGGGCCTCCTACAGCGTCTTCTTCCTCCCTTCCTCCTACTTCTCTCCAGTCTGGTCCTGTACTGCTCCTGGCTTCCGTTGCGAGTACAAATGCACCTAACCCTAAACGAGTACAGGTGTTCATCGCTCCTTAGGTGGAGCTACCTTTGTTGATGTCCATTCTGGATAGCCATCATTTCCCGAAGCCCATTGATATGATTAATACCTCGGTCGTATCCGCTACTGTTCTTTCCTCTTCCTTCGCACCTCTAGCCTTGTCTGTGGGGAGCTCCTCTCCTCCGACGAAGAAAGAGGTGGAGAGTGGTCCTTCTAGCAACGAAGGACGTAAGAGGAGCCCACCTTCTTCACAAGGTGGTCCTGTGCTGACTTGTTCTATCCTAGTGACGGAACTAGTCCCGGCTTCCCCTAAGTTCATCATCGCTCCCGAGTCACTTAGCGAGCCTAGCAGTGAATCTTAGGCTCAGCCTGCCCCATCCGTTGATGTTAGACACGACGCTCCTATGGGGGTGCATGTTTAACTTTGTGGATGAAGTTTCGGCCTTGTCAGCGATCTTTGCAAATCGCTAACCTTGACTCCACAAGAGCTCGGTGGAGAGGACCTCAAGGGGCCCTCTACCTTGGCCCTTGTTGCAGGAGGGCCGAATGCTCCTCCTCTTAACATCCCTCCACTGCAGGCTCGTCCTCCTTCCCCCTACATGATCTAGAGTGGGAAGCGGACGACCTCTTGGCTGAGCAAAGTTAGGAGGAGGCCTCTTCTTGATCTTGTGTGTGTGTGTTTTGTGATGTGTTCCCCTGTGCTCGTGTTGTGTGTGCTTGGATGACCCTCGTCACCCCCATTGGTGCTTGGATATAGGTGTGGTTTTTGTGTCGTAAACCTTCTATTTGTATCATCATTCTTCCATGTTTGTGCTTGATTTTCGATAAATTGGGGACAATGCAAAGCGTTGGTAGCATTTAGGCTTCCCTTCTATGTTGACCCAATTTTTTATTTTTGCTTTGTCTTCTCGTGCATTCTTCCTGATCTGGTTGGGGATTGATCATCTTTCGCCTTGCACGGCGGTTACCTATTACTTGTATGAGCTCGGACAGATCTGACCCCGCTAAACCAAATCCCCCTGTGTCCTCTATTTGTATACTCTCTTTTGCTTTACCTTTATCTTTCTCTCTTCTTTGCTTGAGTTGTCCCTTTCATGTGTGACGCCTTCTCTTTGACATTTTGATTTTCAGAAAATGCATTCATTGTCAACGAATCTTTTCTCAAAAATCTGCACAAATTTTTCTTTGGAATCGCATTCTCAACTTGGAACCCTAACGGAATGTGTTTCCTTCATCACAGGTTTGTAAAGAAAGGACTTGAAGATCTTCCTCTGAAGCAAGGACAGCTTTAATCTTCCCCTCGCATGGGGGAATATCCTTCCTTTCAAATTCCTTGATGAAGTGAACATCTTTCGAAAGGATTCCTTGATGACAGATCATTCTAAGAAAAAGAACAACTGCTTTCGAACTGTGCATCCCTTGAGTGGACCCCTTTTTCTTCACAACAGGTCCCAAGGGACCCTTCTTTGAGAGTCTTTACCTCAAATGGATTCCTTCACGTCTAGCCTGGGGGCAGCCCAACTAGACTTATTCCATTCCCCTTTTCATGTCTAGCTCGAGGGCAGCCCGACTAGACCCATTTCATATCTTTGTGCCTAGCTTGGGGGCAACCTGACTAGACCTCACCTTTCAAACAGCGCGTCCCTTGAGTGGACCCCTCTCCTTTTGAAGGGTTCCCGAGGGACCCCTTTGAAAGACTTCTGAATCATCAACGGTTTGCATGACTGTCCGCTTACTTTCCAATTTGGCTGCTTCTTGACTTTGCGAAGTCCGCTTCATTGGGTGTTCTTCATGCTTGAGTTCGTGGAGAATACCTTCCCTATGGGACTAAGAGCCTATAGGGCGCTTCCTTGGGTGTTCTTCATGCTTGAGTTCATGGAGAATACCTTCCCTATGGGACTGAGACCCTGTAGGGTGCTTCCTTTGGGTCTCCTCCATGCTAGAGTTTTTGGAGGACACCTTCCTTATAGGATCGAGCAGCTGTAAGGCGCTTTCTTTCTTCAACTTCATAGTTCCGAACAGCTATGAAGTCCTTCGCTTGCCTTGACCTTCAGGTACGCCAAACCGAGTACTACTTCCTTGTCAGTTCAGGTATACGTTTCTAACCCTCCACTCTTTCTTGATCTACTTTACCAAGCACTCATCAATATTCGTGCTCGCTAAACTGGGGGCAAATGTATAAGAGTGAATTTGCACCCCATGTGCAAATCCCCTTTTTGCCTTTATCCACCTTAGAAAACCAAGTTCAGAGGCTTAATTCCACCTAAGCCCACTGCTTGCATCCCACTTGGCGCCTGTTTTGAGCATTGGTGGAGGTGTTTCTGTCGAGGGCGCCTGAGCGGCGCGCAGACGTCCGCGCACCGCGCTTATGTCCCTGGAAAATACCTGCGGTTGAACCTGTAGAGGCGTTACTCTTCTCATTGGAGGTGAAATTGTAACGCCCCCTTCAACCGACCGACCTGAATATGGCCGTTTTTCTCCATTCCTCCTTTAAATTCATCCCTTCAACATGCATTCTAACTTCTTGACTAGATTCACAAGCTTCTTCCAATCACTCTCAAGCTCACGTTCACTCACTCCAAGCATTCAAGCATTCCATTGTAGCCAAAGCAACACTCCATCACTTCGGTAGAGCAAGCTTGGGACCACACCATTGCAACAAAGGCTCGAGTACTCTCATATTCTCCCCCAAGCAGCCTTGAGTGCTTTTGGTGGAGGTGGTAAGCTTCCCTCCCCTCTCCTATATCACTTGGTTGAGTAGCATAACACTGTTTTGTAGTGCTTCTTTGCTCTTTACTACATTATTTCCTTTATCTTGTTTCCTTCGTTGTCCGTGGACATGGAAACACCTAAACGGGGGTTTGACTGAGGCAGGCCCCTATACAGCCACCCAACATTTTCCTCTCTTGTTGAGTGTAGGAGCACGTGCTTCTTGAAGAATCAACTGGCGAGCGAATTCCTTGGTGAGATTATCCTTATTCTCTTCACTCTTGCATATTTGCTTTACAATATTAGAGAGTATTTCATTTATTTAATCACATCATTCTAGCCCTTTAGTTAATCACCTAGACCATTAGCTAGTTTTATTGGTTTGACCTTGTCTTCACTGTTGTTTGGCCATACGGACGCCAGCACTCTTTTGAGATGCCAGCGAGCCACGCTGACGTCTGGAGACCGCGCTTTCGTCCTCAGACAAAGAGCTTCATGAGGCATAGCATTAGACCTAAAAACTAGCTCGCCTAGCCCTTTCCTGTGTGTCGGGTCTGCAGAGTAATTGAGAGGCCTCACAGTCTTCGTTACTCTCGCCTCGCATTTCCTTACATTACACTTAGCTGAGGTAAGTTAGGGCAGCCTCTCGCATCTTGACGCTCCATGACCTGGGGTCTTGCACGCGGTGGTCCCCCTCTCTTACACATTGTACAATTTAAACTTTGCATTAATAATTTCTAAGGGCCGCAGTACAGATTTAAATGGTTGGTATGTCTCTAAGTTGAGTCGTACATATGTTGGAGTGGTCCGTTCATTTGAAGTGCCGTATAGTTTAATTGAAGAATTCAATCTGGTCAAAGATTGTGGAGTCAGCAGAGTTCAAGCCACCGTACTAAATTCTTGGAGCCATACTAGTTTCAAATTGCAGCCGTACAATTTCAGAAAATCAAAGGTGTTTCGTACATAGTAAAGTTGCTGGAGTTTTCAGGTCAGACAAAGAAAATTAATTGTTTTTTTTTTACCATTTCTAGCTGATAAATTTAGTTGTTCATGTGTATCTGTTAAACCTGCTATTTTCAGTTTCTTTTTAAAAAAAATATTTAGCCATTTCTTTTCTGTGGGAATTATAGTAAAGTGTTTATTCATCTGTGAAAATTTATTGTGCAAAAAAATTGGAAATCTGAAACTGTTTGACAAAATGTACATTTGAAGATTCTATTGGAAAAATGCAAAAAAAAAAATTGGGTCTGAAATTGGGGTTAGATATCTAATAGAAAACACTTCTTCAACATTTTACAAACACAGTAGTTTTTGCTGAATCGCCAAGTCTAAGTCAAATTTGGGTCTACCAAAATTTTGTCAAATCTGAGTTCTCAAACTATGGTCTCGGCACAACATAAGAGCTTGAAATCTCCAAAAAATAGGCACATAGAATCAAATATCTTTTTTTGATTGATCAATTTAAACGTCAATTAAAGAAAGTGAAATGGTTTGTACAGAATAATGAAAATGGTTTTATCACATTTTCAGCCAAAATAGCAAGGTTGCCAAAGCTTATAAATGATCATTTATTCACCCAAAGCACCCTTAGCACATAACATTCTGTTATCTTTTAAATAATCTATAATTGTCCTTCAGAAGCAACATACAGAAAACCTAAAGATAGTTATTTCCTTTTGTATACTAAAAACTCTAGCAGCACTTGCAGGACTAGAAGAATTCTAATTTTTTAGTAGCTAAATTAAAAGTAATATCACACCTTCCTTAGTGTTAACTTCAGGGTGTTCTCATATTGTATCCATATCTTCTAAATATTAGGGCTTCCAACAATTTGAATGAACATTTATTTTAACTTTAAATGCTTGGATCTTAAGGTAAAAATAGATTTTCAATCAATTTTACCTAATTTTGTGATTTTTTACTATCAAGAGTTTAAATTAGCCATTCTGCATTGTCATTTGGGAGAAACTCATTTGCTAGAGCAGAAAGGTTCCCATAGAGTGACATTAAATTTGATTCATCAGCAAGTTTTCTGGATTTGATTGTGTGAGAATTTTTGCATCAACATTTCAGATCACACTCCATGATCCATCATCAGGATGAAAGCCAAGAGCACAGCATTTTTCTCCTTGAGCTCTTGGCTTTTATCCTGATGATGGATCACAGAGTGTGATCAGAAACGTTGATGCAAAAATTCTCACACAATCAAATCCAGAAAACTTGCTGATGAACATTATGGATTGTGGAAACTTGATATCATTAATTAAATTTGATTTTCATATCAAATGTCATTAAGAAAATTATTGATTTTCCGTACTTATTCTAGGAGTTGACATTATGATAACATGTTTCATAGTATTAATAAGAATAAAGCTTCCTTTTTCAGTTTCATGGTTCAATATAGACCCTGCACCATATTAACATTTTTTATCTAGCTTTTCCCACTTCTAGTGTGCCTGAAATATTCTGGAAAAAATGGGTTGCATATCAGTATTTGTCAAACTAAAATATCAAAGCTCAACACTGCCGGTCTCCCAAAAATTCTTGGGAGTATTACACACTAGCATTGTGAAAATCTCAGAATGAAATGTAAGTAATACACTTTAGTTTGAAATGCATGAATATAATTCAAAACAAGACCAATTGTCTCTAATATTGGCAATATCATGGCTCCAAGTTCAACAGAAAGTAATTTGGAAATGAATGGGCTTACAACCACAACTCCCCAAGAATTGAAGAAATATTATAATTTTATTGTAAATAAAAAAGTCCACTGATTCACTTTAGTTTCAGTAGCACAAAGAAACAATCGAGTTAAATTCAATGAATAAAACAAAGGGAAGGAATGCAAACACACCTCGTATACCTTCCGCCTATCATGAAGAAGATGCTGGGGTGCCAATTCATTCACAAGAAAAGGCCTGAAAGAAGAAATGGAAGGAAACTTCAAAACACAATATCTAGTTCTCTAGGCTTGGTAGACCTTTCCCTACATAGCTTGAGATTTTAATTGTGATAGAAATCAGCACAACAATGATGGCAACGAACCCCATCATTTTTGGCAGAATTATCAGCTTCTGAAGTAATTGAACTCAACCAAAGAACAAAATAGAAGGGTTGCTAATAAAGAAAATGCACCTAGAAAAGCAAAAACAAATAATAATGCAACTGATTGGAACAATGGCAAAATATGATTTTAGATATATGAACAACTAAATGAGTAAAATACAAACCAACTTGTGTAAGGAACATTTACCTATGTACACTTAAATTCTTCCAAGCCTAACACTTTCAACTCCCATAATGAAAGGAACCAAACCGTAAATATTATAGTTTCACTACTTCTAGGGACTCTAAAGAAACCTCATAGATAGGAAAATTAAAGTGGCTATGTTTGACCCTAAGAATAAAAGCAGCCTAAGAAGTTGATTTTGCGACAAAGAAGTAAACTTATATATTGATGTCAAACATTAAAGCCAACAACATCCAGGACAAAAACGTACATGATTCCCATTTGTTTTTTCACTCATAGATATACATAAGAATCTAGCCTCTAAAAGACATGAGCGACAGAAACCGTTAAACAAGAGCAGGAAAAGAAACTAACTTTCGAAGAGCAGCATAAGCTTCAGCTTTCTCAAGAGGATAACCAGTGGAGTAGAAAGCAATCAAGCAATCACAAATAGGCCACCTGCAAAACCATTACATTTCAAAATGAAATAACGCATCATATGACTCAGTATGCCTCACAAACAAAAATCTACAAATTCTATGAGCTCAAGAAACTAAAATTATATTAACATATAATATAAATAACCTTGCTTAAAAAAATATAAGAGAAAACACAGTGTCATGTTAAACTTGTTGAACAAAAGTACAAGAATAATAAATAATATTAGATATCTTATAGAAATAACCCATTGGTTGTGATATTGGTGCCAAGTGGGGCACCTATAATAAAATCGGGAAGCAATGAGCAATTTTATTATAAAAGAAATTTGCAAACATACAAGAGATAATCAGGTAACTTGTAACTGATAAAATACTTGACCAACCAACCACTATTCAAAATTAAACAATGACAATGAATTATTTGTATTGTTTAATATTGTGTAAATATGTAGATGTAATATTATATTTTAATGATCCCCCGTTACTATGTTTTCTCAAGAATACAAGTCAAGAAGTTTTGAAAAGTTTTGAACTTCATTTTTGCATATGATTTGGTAAAGATGTCAGCACATTGCTCTTGAGTTGAACAATATTGTAGCTGAATATTATGTTGTTACACATGCTCACATTTGTACAAACAAAGAACCTCAATGTGTTTAGAGCACTTGTAATGTCCCCTTCTTGCACCTGATTAGTTCAGGAGTTCGAATAACCTATTCCAGGGTTCTCATAGGCTAAGTGGAGTTGGTTAGGGGACTCAGACCTTGTGTTGAGCTTTGTGGTGGTTTTCGGCATTTTCTGGCAGGGCTTACTATTTATAGCAATGGCCATTTTTAGTGTTTACTATTTATAGTAAGTTTCAGTGTATCTCAAATTGTGCCAGTTTGGTGTTTGAGCACACTTACTATTTTTAGCCGTTGCTATTTATAGTAAGTGTTATCTTTAGCAGCTGGTCCTGGCCTCTGTTTCTCCAGCAGTGCGATATTTCCTGTTTGGGTGTTGGAGAGTTTTAAGGGTTATCAAATTAATAATTGTATTTCCATCACTTAAGTTTTGTTACAAAGTTACTTTATAACTTAAGGTTATGTGCTCATAAAAAGGACCCCTTGTCTCATGCCTAGGATAAAGGTGAATTAAGTTGTTTTAAAAAGCAAATGTTTAGCCTCCAAAAGTGGATGCCAAACTTGGGGGAGGCATAAGGAATTAAAAATAAATTAAAAAAAACCTCATGAAGGAGGCGTGGGGTTTCATGAAGGAGGCATGGGGTTTCTTGGAGGGAAAAGTGAATTCAAATTTGTGTTGCCCTAATTTCCTCCCCTCTTCTATATAATCACCTCTTGGGCTCTCATATGGTTATCTCTACTTTGGCAAAATAACAAGATGCTGCTAGATTGCTTCCAAATTTCCATTTTCTGCTAGTTGAGGATGAAAACCCTCATCCTTGGTCATTGGTTCGATGGTGAGAGATCCACCCTAGCCGGAAGGAGTGATTCTACTTCAGGGATCACCTTTGCACTCATAGTGTTTCTGATTTTCACCATTTGGAGGTTTTAGAATGAAGATTTCCTATGTATTTTGATGTGGGATTGAAGGTTTTGGTGTGTTCGATGTTTAGTGTCATTTTGGAGTGTTTTGGAGGTGTTAGAACCCATTTTCAGAGGTTTGATATGCATCTTCAAAATTCTGGAAATTCACTTTTTTACAGTGGCTGGAAGTGCTAATTTGCTCGTAGCTCCATTGGCAATTGAAACTTGGTTTTGGGCATTGTTTCAAAGGAATCCTCATAGCTGAGAGCCACATTTAAAGTGCTCATTTAAATATTTTGGTGGATATTTGAATTTTGGGAGCTGGTCGCCCCTCGTAGGGAGTCGTACCATTTCAGGGTTTGCATTTTCAGGCTTCTTTCACAGGACAGCAACTTCCAGGGAAAGCAACAATGAGTTAATTGTGCCTTTTCTCATGTGGTTGTTGGCCAATGTGATGGTGAATGCTGGGAATTGATAGTTTATGCTTTTGACGACTTCTAAGAGGAGTTGTATGCAATTTGCTGGCTATGTATGACTGTAATCAGGTCTAAGAATCATTGTTATCAGGTCTGAAACATCTTTCATTAAGTCTGATTTCATTTATCATCATTTGCCAATGAGATAAGTAATAGTTCAATGTGAAGATAATGCAATTTCATGATTTATTTCCCTTCTTTGCAATGTTCCCTATGAATGTTATGCTATGTTGAAAACATTTGAACAAGAACAAGTCTGCAATCTACATTACACTCAACAAGCAAACCAAAAAAATCAGAGGTAGTTGTTACAGCACTCATGAAAAATTAGGTTATAAACAGACTTGAACACTTCTAATTGTTGTTGGAAATGTTGTCATTGATGTCAAAGTTGAAAAGACGAAGTTGTCATTGATGTCAAAGTCATGTCAAGAAGGGTTTTGTTGTCTAAGCATAGTATCATTGATGTATGGACGAGTTTGTTGGAAGTTGTTATTGATGTCAAAGGTGGCATGAGAATTGAGTGTTGCTATTTAAGATATGATCATACAAAAGCGGAGGAACATGAATATATTGATCATATTCAAGACCTGTACATTGATGTGATGGAGGCCTTTAAGGATTACCTACAGTTGTGATAAATTTTATGATTAAAAAGCATGTGCCATGATAAGGAAAGTATCATATATAAAGAATCATATAAAAAGATGGAGAGTATGCTCTCCAAAGCAAGAGAGAACTTTGGAAGGTTTGGTAGGCCTTGAGTCGCATTCATGAATACAGCAAGAACGTCTACTATATATGAAGAAAAGAAAGTTTTGATTCAGTTCCATGTTTAACACAATGGATAACAAAAAAGATTGGTGGCGAGGCTCTATCCTAAAGAGAAACATTTAGCTTATATGTAAAAAATGTTGGTATGACTCAAATCATTTCAGATGCAAGACACATGCTACCAGCCAACCAGAAAATAATGATGCAAGACACATGAATACACAGCAATGATATTTTGCAGTGCAACAATATAGAAATTTAAATTAAAGATTTAATCTTATGGCAGCGATCATCATAAATGGACATTACTATATTAATAAGTGGCGATCATCATAAGACTTAAACAATTTCTATTAATAAGGCATTGGTCATGTTTAAAAAAAGGCACATATAAATATAAGATCACCTAAGATAAAAAGGCAGTGTTTGAATGCTTACATGATTATATTTAAGAAGGCTACGATAGAAAAGATTAAATATTTTTTAAAGGAGCACATAAGACAAAATGGCCAATAAAAACAAAATCATATAAGACAAAAAGTAGAATAAGACAAAAAAAGGACAGCAATTACTATGTCTTAATAAGCAGCAATTATAAAAGACTCCTAAGGAAGGGATAAAGAAAAATATTAAGGCAATGATTAGTAAGTTTCCAAAGGTTGCGATCAAGCATTAACTAAAAGGCATATATTTAAAAAAAAAGAGACGCCTCTTTGGGAAGCATACATCCTTTAGGAAAAGATGCCTCCCTTCACTTCAGATTTGAGGGTATAAAAGAGGAATAAGAAATAATTTTGGTGAAAGTAGAAAAAAGAAAAAAAAAATGTGAGATAACTCCAATACAAGCAGATCTACAGCAAAGAATAAAAAGGGTAATTCAGATTTATATCTGCATATGAGTGTTTGAGAAGTATGGTTGAGAGTTGTTGAAAAAGAATCAGTGTAATATAATTTGAAGGAGAATATCTAAAGCAGGAAAACAATGAGTAATCAGTTATAAAAGTGTAGATTACTGACGTGCAACAGAAGAAATCTAAAAGTGGTATATGCAGTGTTGAATAGAAGATTATAGACAGATTTAAAGAGAAATAAAAAGTCCTTCAATATAATATCATACGAATTGGAACAGATCTTGTGCCTCATTTGTAGCAGGTTTAGAATCAGACTTTGAGCATTCATAAGGCAGTGTTACATCAGATCTATGAAGAGAATATAAGAGGCAGATTTGTATGTGAAGGAAAAGTGAAGAGATTATCATATGCTGATTTATGTGAACAACATTCAATGAAAGATATATCAATCATGTAAATGGTAAAAGTTACTTGTATTAACATAAAAAAGCTTACAATATATAGAGAGCTTACATAATTGTAGATATTAAATATATCTACCTACCAAAAGTTACTGTAGAAACAGTAATAGCTAAAAAGACTAAACATAACATTGACCATTAAATAATAAGAGAATAATATATGATTCTAACACCCTCCCTTAATGGTCAATCCATCAACAACACCAAGTTGCCCCCTGAATTTTACAAATTTATCCGGGCTCAGAGACTTGGTGAGAATGTCTGCAGTCTGATCCGCTATTGGAACATACTGCAGCTGAACTGATCCGTCTTCTACCAGCTTACGGATGTAGTGACAATGAAGCTCGACATGCTTGGTACGTTCATGGAAGACTGGATTTTTGGCCAGTTTGAGCACCCCTTGATTGTCAGTGTACAAGGGAGAAGGACCTGCTTGTGACATGTGCATGTCAGAAAGCATCCTACGAAGCCAAACTGCCTCACATGCTGCTTTAACAGTTCCTCGATATTCAGCTTCTGTTGAGGAAAGAGCCACTACCTGTTGCTTCTTGTTGGTCCATGTTACAGCACCTGTACCCAAACTGAATACATACCCAGAAGTAGATTTTCTATCATCCACTGAACCTGCCCAATCTGAGTCTGTGTAACCAATCAGCTGTGGATCCTTGCATCTGCCATAGAGAATGCCATAGTCGGAAGTTCCCTTAACATATCTCAGCACCCGCTTCGCTGCAATCCAATGAACAGCTTTAGGAGTTGTCATGAAGTGAGAGATGTAGCTCACTGCAAAACTAATGTCTAGTCTAGTGGCAGCGAGGTAGATGAAACTGCCCACTAGTTGTCTGAATGTCGTTTCATCGACCGGAGGTGAATCAGAGTTGGCTGACAACTTTAGCCCCTTCTCCATGGGTGTGGAGGCAGGTTTGCAATCCTGCATCCGGAATTTGTCAAGCAAACTTCTGGCATATTTTGACTGAGAGATAAAGATGCTACCATCGGTCTACCAAACTTCAATACCCAAACAATAATGAAGAAGCCCCAAATCTGTCATGTCAAAAGTCTGACACAAATCGTGTTTGATTGTTGCAATCAAATGTGTTGAACTGCCAGTAATGATCAAATCGTCAACATAGACAACAAGAAAGAGAATATCATCACCAGAGTGTTTGACATACAGATTACTGTCAGAAGGGCTGCGCTGAAAACTATGATCAACCAAGTACTGATCAATCTTGAAGTACCATGCACGGGGAGCCTGTTTCAGTCCATAGAGCGCTTTCACGAGCCTACACACCTGATGTTCTTTGCCAGCAACCTTGAAACCAGGAGGTTGCGTCATGTAGACTTCTTCCTGCAAATCACCGTTGAGGAAGGCACTATTGACGTCCATCTGATGAACTTTCCATCCAAATTGGGCTGCAATAGCGAGAAGAAGACGAATTGTGCTCATCTTGGCAGTAGGAGCGAATGTCTCCTCGTAATCAATGCCCTCCCGCTGTGTGAATCCCCGAGCAACCAATCTGGCCTTGTACTTATCCAAAGTACCATCAGCATGATACTTGACCTTGTAAACCCATTTGCAACTGATAGGTTTCTTCCCAGGAGGAAGATCAGAAAGAACCCAAGTGTGATTCTTCAGAAGACTCTGATATTCTGTCTGCATAGCCTTTTCCCACTCTGGAATTCCTTTAGCCTCTGAATATGTATGAGGCTCGTAGATGCTGTGGATGTTGCCCATAAGAGCGAAGTTGACTATGGACTGTTGCTTGCTCTTGCTACGAGTTGATCTACCCTCAATGAGTTCATCATCATGAAGATCGCCGATAGTCTTGGCCCACCACTTAGGCCGACAAGTAGAAGTACCAACATCTGGAATAGGAGTAACAACATCTCTTAGGATTTCCGGAACAAGGTCATCTGGATGTGAATCTTGAGGAAAGGCAGGTGGTGTGAGATCATGATCAATAGACTCCTCATCTTCAGAGTCAGAATGCTCTAAAGCCCTCCCATCATAGGAACCAAGAGGAAGACGAACACCTTCATCAGGAACCTTCATAGGCTGATCCACAAGACTAGTAGTAGGGACAAATGGACCAGTAGTCTCATCAATCACAACATCACGGCTGAATATGAGATGATCTGTCTCGACATCAACCAACCTGTAGGCTTTGTGATTGTTGTTGTAGCCAGTAAACATAAGTGTCTAGCTCTTGGAGTCCAACTTGGCACGTTTGGCATCTGGAATCCATACATGAGCGGTAGAGTCGAAGACTTTCAGATGACCCACCTTAGGCTTACGTCCTGACCAGGCTTCTTCAGGAGTCATCTTCTTAACGGCTTGTGTAGGCGACCGATTCAGGAGGTAGACTGTAGTGTAGACTGCTTCAGCCCAGTATTTCTTAGGTATATGTCTGTACTCGAGCATAGAACGAGCCATTTCAGTAATGGTGCGATTCCTGCGTTCAACGACACCATTCTACTGAGGGGTGTAGAGTGTGGTAAGTTGGCGCTTAATGTCGTGTGTAGCACAAAAAGAAGAGAAGTCAACTGAACAAAACTCCCCCCATTATCTAACCTTAGAGTAACAATCTGAGAACCTGATTCTTTCTCAACTAAGGCTTTAAACTGCTGAAATGTGCTGAACACATCTGATTTATGTTTCAAAAAATACACCCACATTTTCCAACTGAAATCATCAACAAACAATAAAAAGTACCTGGACCCAGTAACAGAAGGAGTATTCATTGGCCCACATACATCAGCGTGAACCAGTTGAAGTACCTTGGAGGCTCGCCAAGAATCACCATTCGAGAACAGTGTCCGATGTTGCTTGCCAGCTTGACAGGCTCCACAAACTCCATGAATTTTAGTTTGGATTTCAGGTAGACCAGCAACAAGACCCTCCCGAGATAACTGAGAGAGGTAGTGCACATTCAAGTGCCCATAACGCTGATGCCAAAGTTTGTTGATGGTTGTACTTCAGGCTGCCAAAGCGTGCTCTTGAGAATCACCAGAATCAGCAAATCTGTACAGACCGTGATCCTCAAGTCCCATAGCAATTGTAGTACGAGTCTCCCGATCAACGATGCTGCAGATGGAGGAACTAAAAACAACATCTAACTGGGGAGAATGCCTCATGATTTGACTAACTGAGAGGAGATTATGTTCCATGCCTGGAACATAGTAGACATCAAGAAAGAGTAAATTTCTTCCTTCTGAGTGAATCTGGACAATGCCCTTACCAGCAACTGTGTACTCTTCGCCTCCTCCAAAAATGACTGAATCAGAGAAGGGTTCGAACTTGGTGAACCAATCCCGACGATGAGTAAAATGCCACGATGCCCCTGAATCGATATACCAAGCAGAAGAATGTACCGGATCTGCAGTTCTCTTGGCCATAAAAGCATAGAATGCAGACTCTTTCTGCTCAGTGTGCTCGGCGACATGTGCTTTTTGTTGAGATCCTCCTTGCTTCTTTTGTTCAGAAGCCAACAGAGTGCGACAATCAGCCTTAATGTGACCGTATTTGTGGCAAAAATTGCACTGAACGTTCTTCTTCTTCTTGCTATCTTGAGAAGAACCAGAGCCTTTCAACTGAGAAGATTGAGCCTTCCCTTTGTTCTTAGCAGAAGATTTGGCAGAGAACGCTTGTTCTGTGGAGGACGAACTGGCACTGCTTCCAAACTGTTGTCTCCAATGATCCTGTTGTAGAAGCTTGTTACACAAGTCTGGAAACTTCAAGTCAACATTTGTTGAAGTAATATTGAGCGTCTCAATGAAATGCTCGTAAGACTTTGGCAAACTCTTCAGAGTGATGACGACCATGTCTTCTTCCTCCATCTTTCGACCAATGGCTTCCAGCTGGTCGTGAATCTCCTTGATCTTGGTCAGATGCTCTTGGAGAGTGGTGTTCTTCTCGTCCATCATTATAGAAAAGAGCATGTTCTTAAGAAAGAACGCACGACTCTTATCTGACGTTTCATGGAGATCCTTCAGGGTTGTCCAGACTTCAGCAGCGGTTTTGCCTGACGGCACTTGTGGCAACTGGTCGTCAGTGACTGAAAGCTTGATGAGCATGACGGCTTCCCGGTTGCGTTCATCCCATTTATCCTGATCCTTTCCAGCTACAATGGGTCGAGGTGATGTACCTAGAACAACCGCATCAAGACACCGATACTCGAAAATGGTCAGCATACGCTGCTTCCAGGTGTTGTAATTCTTCCCATTGAACTTTTGGCTGCTTTCGAGCATTATGTTCATTAGAGATGCCATCACGTACCTCGCGGTCAAACTGGTGACGACAAGATAATGCAAGGAAAACAGAAATACAGAAACCCTGGCATGGATTTTGAGGTTTTACTGAAAACCCAGAAAAGATAAACAAAAACGCAGAAGATTTAAGGAATACCCAGAAAATTTTAACACAAATTTTGAGGCACGGAAAACAAGGTACCCAGAAAAATCTGAAAGCAACCCAGTTGAGATCTCAAAAAACCTAGAAGGAATCTGCGATCAGAATAATTTTTTGCCTTGAAACAGAGGGTCAAAACCCTAGACGAAAATTTATGAACCCTAGGCGGCCATTAATGGGCAGAAACCTGCAGAAGATGCAGAAAAATGTCTGCAAAACGCAGCCACCAGAAGGAGGGCAGAAACGCGTCCTTAGGTTTTCAGAAAAAAACACGTTTTAATGAGCTTCAAGAGAAAATCGCATCCAAAGAAAAGAAAAATCGCGGCTTTTGGAGAAGCAAAACGCGTCTTTAGAACATAGGAATTCGTGCGGCCAGAAAAACATGTAAAAAACGCAACTTAAAGAGCTTAAAATTGTGCCAAAATCCAGTAAAAAACACGACTAGGTCTGCTTAAAATGCGGCCAACACAAACACGAGCAAAGAGACGCGATTAATGCGCTCAAAAATGCACAACCAGTCCCGTTGCGGGCAAAACCAGAGGCTGCACGAAAAAAACGCTACCAGAAGGAGTAAACAAATCGCGGCCAGGAGGTATGAAGCACGAAAATCACCCAAAAAAAAACAAGAGCCCAAAATCTCACGTGAAGGCTTTTCACGAATTACAAATTGAAAGATCGCCCAGAAACCCTAATGCGATTTTTGAAACCCTCACACAAAAAAAATTCGAATTATGACCTTTCCTAATTTCTAGGGTTTTGACCTTATGGCTCTGATACCATGTAAATGGTAAAAGTTACTTGTATTAACATAAAAAAGCTTACAATATATAGAGAGCTTACATAACTATAGATATTAAATATATCTACCTACCAAAAGTTACTGTAGAAACAGTAACAGCTAAAAAGACTAAACATAACATTAACCATTAAATAATAAGAGAATAATATATGATTCTAACAAATCATGAAAAGGCAATCATGGAGTGAATAAATGAAGAAGATTGTAATGTCCATCATCCGTTGAAGATGCAACATATTAAGAGTGGAATCTTGTTTTGTTGCGTAAGTCGAGGCTTCCTAAAGGAGAGATTGGTGTCTCCAGCCAAGTTGGTGCTTAGCTGTGGGGGTCAGTGCCTCTAGTAGGTTGGTGCCTACAAATTCAATTGAATGAGGGATTGGTGCCTCTAGTGAGTTGGTGCTCACAAATTGGATGAGGGGTTGGTGCCTCTAGTAGGCTGGAGCCTACAAAATTTGTAAGAAGTTTATATAAGCAATATTTTGTTGTGATTTTCTCCCGTAAGGGATATTCCAAGTAAATATCCTGTGCTATTGTGTTCTTCTCATGTGCATGATTATTGATGTTGAGCAAATAATGTTATTATGATTGATAAAGTTTTAATTTGGTAAAAGTTGCATTATATTGACTAACCTCCTCCCTCTCAGTATAATTGTGTGCTCATCAATTGTCACAAAAAAGACTATAGATATTTTTAAAGCACACCCATTCCTGTTAAAATGTGAGATTGTTAGAGTCACTCAAGGACTCAAGCCTCCAGGATCACTTGCAAAACCAAAAATAATCTTCCACAAGAGAGAAAGGCAAGAGTATAAATTTGCAATAATGGATGCAAGATAATATAGCCAATATGCAATGCTCAAGATTGCAATTGTATTGGATTGGAATAAAATTAAAATAAAAACCCATTGGATATATAGCCAAGGGGTGATAATCAAACATGTTATGATACCATGTTGAAGTGAGCAACAAAGATCTTCAATCTGCAACACCAAATAAACTCCACATGCAAATGAGAGAAGCAACAATAGAAGATGTTATTCTACCAAACAAGAATTACAATATGATACAAGACTCACAATATGTGAAAAAGATGTACTAGATGCTTGATAGATGCAAGAGGAGCCTTGCTTATAAATGCAAGGTGAGAGAGAGGATTAGACAAGATCATGACATGTGTCTTAATCCTATCACAGGAGACAACTAACTCATAACTACTTAGGATAAGATAAGATCTAGACATGACAACTAAGTCTTCTAGAAAGAATCTTAGGACCTAAATAAACTTAACATGTGAATAAGTCCCCTAGTAGGAATTTACTAGTTAAAAGACTCTATTCACACCAACAGAGGTAACCATATCGCTACACAAACAACTCCACCTCTTGCACAATATTTTGCTTCTATCGAAGAGCAAGCAATACTGGTTTTCTTTTTACTCCCCCATGATATGGGACTAGATCCCAAAAAGAAAACAAAGCATAAAGTAGACTTCTTCTCATCTAAAGATCCTACATTGTCCACATCTATGTATCCTTGTAAGGAAATATGTTCATTTTGTTTATATTCTAGGCGATACCCCACTGTACCACAAATATATCTCAAAACTTGTTGTGATTCTTTCCAATGTGAAACCTTATGTTCCTACATAAACCTTGAAAGCTCACTGACAGCATAGCTAATATTTGGACAATTGCAAGCCAACAAATTGAGGCTCCCATTTAGCTGGCAATATAGAGTACCATTCACCTAAAGTGATGGATTGTGTCTAGAAAGTTGCATTCCTATCTCAATTGGTGTCGACATAGGCTTGCAATCTCCCATCCTAAATTTTTCAAGCAATGTCATGACATTATTCGTCTAAGATTCAAAAATATGATTCTTCTTTTGCCACACTTTTAGTCCAAGACAATAATGTAGGAGCCTAAGATCTATCATGTCAAATGATCATTTGAGATCATTTTGTTGCAAGGTGTGTGCCCTTGGTCTCCTTGTGTTGTGCAGCGCAGAGCTCGAGTTCATGACATGGCTTAACCACCTCCCATGGATTCATTAACTCTGGCGGTTGTATCGGGCATTAACAGGTCGATCTTTTGGTGCAATGACAACCATTTGTGCAACAATTGGTATCAGAGCCTACGTCACGATTTCAAACCCCTCACTTGCGCAAGGGCGGGGGGGGGGATTGTTGCAAGGTGTGCACCCTTGGTCTCCTTGTGTTGTGTAGCGTAGCTCTCGGGTTCGTGACATGGCTTAACCACCTCTCATGGATTCATTAACTTTGGCAGTTGTATCGGGCATTAGCAGGCTAATCTTTTGGTGCAACAACAACCATCTGTGCAACTCATTCCCATTGCATCAATTATCTATTAAAAACTCTTAATGATAACTAGATCGTTGACATTTACTATCAAAATTATAAGCTCCTCCCTTGCTTTTTGAAGTAGAGATTAGGATCATAGGGATTCCTCATGAATCCATAACTTAAGAGATGCTCATTGATCTTGATGTACTAAGCTCCATGAACCTATTTTAGAGGAATTTTACAAGTTTGCACACTTTTTGTTGCTACCCAAGTGCAATATACCCCTTAGGTTGAGTCATAATAGACTTTTTGTCTAGGATCTGCACTAAATAAAGCACTTTTGATATTCATCGGATGAGCCTACCAACAAAACTACATTGCCATTGCTAAGACTATTCTAATATTCTTGACTTTTGCAATGGGAGCAAAGGTTTCTCCATAGTCAATGCCTTCTTTTCATGCATACCCCTTAGTCAAAAGTCAAGACTTGTACTTGTCAATGTTGTAGTTTGCTTTGTATTTGATTTTGAAGACCCATTTGCATCCAATAGCCTTCTTCCCTAGTGGAAATCAACAAGTTCCCAAGTGTTGTTCCTCATTAATGCCTACTATTCTACATCCATGGCTTGTGACTCAAGAGCCTACTTTACTATTTTTGGTTTTGAATTCTAAATGACTGCACATAAGAGCCAAATTCACTTCCTTACAAGACTTGTTGTGAGTCTTTGGCCTGAAATTAGACATGCCTACAAATGCATCTCCCTTTGCATCCATCATGGTGGTAAAATACCACTTCAATATTTTATGCGCAAAAGAGGACTAAGGTGGAGAGAGAGGTAGAAATTGGTCCATTGGAAACAAGATCTCTTCTGTCGCAAGATTCTTCTACATGGTGAATATCCTCAATTTCTTCGTCTTCAATCTTAGTAATTCTAGGTGTTTGGTGGCTTACAAGTGATGGTGAGGGAGTTGTGTTGCAGTGTTTTTTCATCAAAAACTACATCATTACTGTTGTACAATTTCTTTATACTCGGATCCAAAAGCTAATATCTCTTAGAAACAAAATTGTATCCCTATTAATGATGGAAAGGTCTCTAAGTATGTCACCACGTTGCACATCTCAATTTAGAGTGACATGTTTTTGCTAACAATGCATTTTGTTGAGGATTATCAATTTACACTTAGTACAAAAGAAAAGTTGTCTTGAAGACAACAAAGCACACATGGTAAATGTAGGGGCAAAAATAGCAAACAAGGTGCAAGGAGAGAGAGACATGCACAAAAGAAGGCGAACACAAAATATAGTTGTGCAAAGTTTTATAAAAGCAAATAGACCCCAACAAAGGCTAGGGGTAAACAAAAGAAAAACAACACAAGAGACTTTGACAAAAATTGCTTTAGATGTGTTCATGTCTCATGCCTCAAAAAGGCAGTTGGGCAGCATACTACTCCATCTCTTGAGCTTCCTCTATTGGATGAGGAAGGAAAGTTAATTTTGGTACCTGAATCTATTTTGGATGTGAGAGAACGCAGGTTGTGAAACAGGATAATTAAAGAGTATTTGATTAGATGGAAGGATTTACCTGTTGAGGACACTACATGGGAAGGTGAACAGATATTGTTGCATCTGGGTTTGCAATTGCTTGAGGGCAAGCAATGTCGGGCAGGGGGGACTGTGATGTCCCCACCTTTTCAATGAAACCAAACGCAATTAAAATTAATTAATTAAATATTTAATGGTCTTTATTTACCTTTTAAGACTTATTAATTATTTAATTAATTAATCATATTGTGACTTGATAAAAGTCACTAATAAAGTTCCTAACTAAAATAATTCAGTTTGGCAAACTGAAAGTTGGCGAATATATTGACCATCAGGCGAATTGAATATCACACAGAGGTTTGTATGAAGTCGGAACCTTTGCAAGGAAATTTCTAAGATCGCAAAATCTTAGATTTGGAGGACCACGCCTGTGTTGGAAATTTTGTCACTGATGTCAAAAGAATAAAGATAATGTGAAGTCATTGCTGTCAAAGGCAGATTGAGAGAAAGATTGTTAATGGATGAAAAGTTTTTATCATTATCATCAAGGATAGCACAATGATCAATTTAAGAAGGATCTGCAATGTGATAAAGTTCTTTGGAGTTTCACATAGAACAAAGTTGAAGATATAATAAAGAGAAGCCGCAAATATTTGTTAGCTACTGTATGAGACCTTTATTGTATGAATCTCAGCATAGGACTGATATTGGTTGAAGCCAGATCTATATTGAATGTGTGTCATTTCCATTGGCTTCAGAGGGCCGATAATCTTACCTTTCTGCCAGATATAATTGACAGTGAAAGCATGACATTAGGAGCCCATTTGAAGATGACGTAGAGATTAAAGAATCGGGAGGACATGAAATTTGAAGACAACAATATTTATATTGGCAACAGTTAAATCTGTGTTGAAAATCTATTAACAAAAGATCAGATCGAAGTTGAAAATCAATCTGTGTTGAAGATCAGATCGAATTTAAAGATCAGATTATTAAATCTGTGTTGAAGAGATTGAATGTTATAAATCAAAGATGTTTTTCAGAATGATTAAGAATTCAAGATATTCGATCAGAAATGAATATCAATCTCCTGACAATTGCCCAAAGGAATAAGCAATAGTTAAAATCCTATGTTAAGAAGATTGTGAGCAGTAGATATTAAGGAGATAAGCATCCTGCATTAAGAAGACAAATTTGTTATGAAAAAGGGAGGCATGATTTAAGGCTCAATTTAGACAAATCTAAAGAGGCACAAATTAATGAGAATTTGCTAAGTAAAAAAGTCAAATCTGAAAAGGCACGATGTGAAGATTTACTAAGCACGAGTTAATCTAAAAAGAAGATTTGAAAGGACGCCATTTATTCAAGAAGGCGATTAAATGCAGCGACTTATCAAAAGTTAAGAGATTCAATTAAAAGATCAATGCAAATTGCTTTAAGAAAGGACGTGTTTTTTATGAAGAAATTATAGTTTTGGAAAGTCGTGTCTTATCCAAACAATGCAGCTCTAAAGGGAGTTTCAAGTTTCTGAAGAGGCGTGTTCTTTTGTGATTGAAAAGATGCAAGCCATTCGATTTTCCTTTTGAAGGGATATGTCTTAAACTCTTAGTTTATTGAGCAAAAATATAAACTAATTTGATTCAGAATTATGAAAAGGCAGATTTCAAAGTGTGCACAAATAGGTGTGTTCTTTCATAAGGTAGGTGCAACTCTTGAGAAACATACATATTGGACATCAAAACCAAAGTTGCAGTGTGGTTGGGTAAGTGAGCATTCTAAATCTGAAGTCCCATCTCCTTGTGTGGGCTAAGTGTGAGATCATTCATCACCAAAGGCAAATTGGAGGATTGGGATAGTGCAGGTCAGATTGAAGGCATCATCTTGCAACCATCAAGTCAAGGTTGGTGCCTTGCATTAGGGGCTGGTGCTCCTTGTAGGTTGGTGCCTACTAAATAATTAAGAGGTTTGGGTGTCCCTTGTAGGTTGCAGCCTACTAAATCATCTTCTTTGTAAAACAAGTAGGTTGGTGCCTACTTCCACTTGTAAAAATCATTTAAAGTTTTCAATAAATTTGTGTCAACTTGTGTAAATTGATTCATATCAAAAGGTTGATGTTGATAAGAGTTTAAATTCGTTTAGAAGGTTGTAAAAGTTGATTGTAATAAGTTTGAAAAGATTCAGAATTGAAAGTTTGATTGATATACTGATTCACCCCCCTCCCCCCTCTCAGTAAATCTTTGTGCTCTTCAGCCTAGACGGGAACCTAATCATGGTCAAACATTTCGCATAGTGTTATGATGGAGACATGGCGCAAGGATCGTTGGTATGCAGACCAGTGCGATGAAGTCGAGTGTAGTGTTTAATTCATCGTAGTGTATATTTGCAAGTGTCGTGAATGTTGTAACTAGTGAAGAGTGGAAAATTCATCAGAATTATCTCATAGCACATTCCCTTCATCATAGGCACCGCTAGTTTTTAGAATATTGATTGCACAAGTTGAATTCGGTTTATATTGCAACCATGTAGAGACCTGATATCAGGTGCTAGAAACGATGGTAACTCAATGTCATATGGAAGAACAAATCCATCTTTGACGTCAACAGTACCTTTGTGGCTTATTTATCAATATTCATTGGCTGGAGTGATTATCGCTGCTGGATCCACATCATTATTTATGCTGGCTGAATGTCATCAAGACCAGGTATGTAATTGTCTACAGAATATACTCTTATAATCTGTGAACATTTAGTTATGTCGATAATAATGGAGTTAATATTATAAAGGCTTTAATAGCATTCTTTGTAACTCTGTCATTCAGTATTTATATATATTGCACTTTGGGTAGAGTGTGTTAATCCGTCCTGCTATTTCATTGATCTGCAATACACTATTTTCTGTGAAATTGTTTAATGAAATATAACATACCAATATCTCAAGCAAGCATAAACCATAACATTAATATTAGAAAGACAACATTGGATAGTGCATATACAGCAGTAAAAGTAGTTTTCAGACTGAGACGTGCAAATTAGTGTGACATATGACTGCCAAACTTGGAAAATCGATGATAACCGTGGTCCCAAAGGTCAGGGACATCAGATAACCACTAATACAAAACATTTATTAACACTACTAACATTTGAAATGTATATTTATTCAATATTATACCATACTAACCTAAACTATTGATGTAATTATAAAATCCCAACATTCCCCCCCTTATTACATCAATCCAAATAAAGAAAGGAACATCACATGGACTAAACACAAGAACCCATATAAAAATCAATGAACCAAAACATACACAAAGCTCACCCAAAACACAAAAGACCAAACATATCAATGGATGTCTTGACTGTCCAACAATACCTATGAATCGAGACATACTCAACTATTCACAAGTGTACCACTCCTCTTGTGAATTGATACATACTCAACTATCCACAAGAACACTAATATGCATGTGAATCTCAATCAATACATTTTAACTATGCACGACCTAATACTCTAGCTATAAATCAAGACATACTCAACTATCCACAAATACAACACTCTTCTTGTGGATCAAAACATACTCAACTATCCACAAGAACAAAACATAAAATCGCCAAAGCCCACTTGCTCTAAAAAGAAAAACATATGAAAAACTCGTATCTTTGATTCAATGTACTATCTCTAAACGAGAAGGCAGCTAAAGATGGAAAAGATTCTTCCACCCTCATATGTCCTCAAGCCTCCTCTTTGACTCTATTACACTATTTTGCTTGATGTCACATTAAAATCTCTAAATGCTCAATGAATACAATACATGAATGAAAAATCCCAAATGCACCAATTTACAATAATATTCTTCCTCTGAAACATCCCCTAGGGATATTTGCCCCAATTTTTTCCCAAATGTTCCACAGAAATTTAAACAACCAATTTGCATGAAACTAATTTCTATTCATCCAATAACTTGCAAACAAATTTCAATGTAAATCATATAATAAAAGTTTTAGAATAAAGATCTGAAATTACATATGAATATTGCCTTCAAATCTTCAGTAGAATAACAACAGAAATATCCAATCGTAGCCACAAAACTTACAGTCGGATTGGATAACCAGAAGTATGAATTTGAAGCACAAAGTGAGACACTTGAGTAATATCTCCAACAAACAATGGGTTTCCATCCACTGCCTCCAAGCTCAAGGGTTTTCGTCCACAAACCTGCTAAAAGCCAAAGCTTCCCAAAATTCTCTAGGAGAAAATAATAATCAAGCATAAACCAAGCATGCTGAAAGTGAGCCCTTGCAACACTTTTTATAAGCTTCTCATAAGAGCTCATTCACACTTTTAACCAATGTGGGATAAAACATAAACTTCCTTTTTGCCTTTCTGATGTCTCATGTATTTTAAAATAAGGGGTCCCTTTTACTATTCATTTTCCCACTTAACTTAAGACTCACATTAATAAAGTTAAATAATTGAATTTAACTTTATAATTGAAACTTTATTAATGCAGAGATGAATTAAACCAATGGAGCTGAAATAATTTGACGATAATAACCAATTTTCCATTGAAAAGACATAGTCAGTGGAGATCGCGGCACAATTGATGAATTACTCTTAATAGCATTAATGACTTACTAAATAGTAAGTATGCCAAAACTGCCTCCAGACGCCCCAGATTGACTTGCAACGAAAATTGCCTAGGCCAAAAATCCTCAAAATTCCTTAAAAGCCTTGGTTAGCCTACGAAACCAAGGAGAAATAAGCTAATGACAACATTAGACAATGCGAGCTAGAAAAGGGGACATTACATCCTCAATCTTTTCTCCAAGCAGAAAACACATACAATCCTCAATTTGCATTGCCAAACATTCTTTTTCAGCCAACTTCAACAATAAAACCAGGAAATCAATGCTTCATTAAAGAAGACAGCCGATACAATAATGATTTAAAGCCCTCAACACCTTTTCAGACAAACATCAGCAACTTTGGCACACTTTTCAGTAACTTTGGTGCTGTCGGAGACAAGTTCCAACACCCTCCTTGCAGCATACACATGCCCCCTATAGAAGGTTTAAGATGCCTTTGCAGCATACATGTCTTTCTCATGTACAGCAACAAATATACAAGAAATTTAACACCAAAAAAATCACAAACTTCAGCACCTTTCCATCCCTCGTAGTTTCTTATTTTGCTGAGCTTTTCTTGCTCCAATGGCATGGCTTCTTGCATTTGATTGACAACTTCACTTTGTTTTTAAACATTAAATATTTCCTGTTTAATAATTGATTCACCTATGGGAAATTTAACGGGCCTTTTACTTTACTAAAACTTTACCCATTTACATTGATGCTGGCCCTACCTTCCTCCACCTCATCTCTTTTCCAGCCAATCTCTAAGCCTTTTCCTGACACAATGCAAAATCCATTTTAGAGTTCTAAGATCCATCCATCTTAAATAAGATGAATGATCCTTGGAAACTCCTCCTAACTCTTTGCACACTCCTAACTCTTCCGAGGACCATCGATGGATTTTGATCCATGGTTGCTGTTTGTTGTTTTCACTGTTTTCCTTTTATGCAATGCTGGATACCACATTGCCTGCATTGGATCTTTCTTCCATGCCACACCTTTAAACTTGTCCACACTGGCTTGAAACACTAAACGGGGATTCAAACTCCATGCCACTCTTCCAAACATAATCAGAGGCTTTCTTATTTAATATGGCAAGCTTCACTTCGCCAATGGCAAACTCTGTTGGAACTGTCCCAAGCTCCTTTGATTGGATCTGCACCTTAAATGCAAAAAAAAATCCTCATGGGCTGCAGCCTTTAGTTCCTTTACCTATGGCTAGTTTGCCCAGCTTACCTTTTCATAATATACACAGAATTATCTCTGTGTCGCCATAGTGCTTCTAAACTTCTTCAAGAAAAGGATTGAGGTTTCCAAAGCACTCTAGCATTCCTATCTCATAAAACCAAACACTCAATCTGCCTTCTTATTAATCCCATCAGAATCTAGAAACCAAAATGATCTACACTATAAGAAAACCCATTGTGACTTGATATCCCCACCCCATTTCCCATGCATACAAATCTCGAGAATTCCCGTTGAATTCAATCCTGGAGAATTTAAAACTATCAGAGTTTTGGCTTCATCTCATCCTCATGCAATAGAGGAGGAAGAGAGTAATCTCCCATTTCTCAAGATGGCTCTTTTCATACTACTCAATCCAAGTCATCCTTATCAGCAAAGATCTGGTAAAACTTAGATGGAACACAAAGAACAGTCCTGCAGATGGTGCTTAGGGATATCAATTACACTGTCCAAAACATGAGTCTCAAGGTTTTCAGAAAAAGAAAGAAACATTAGCTTGGAGATATCACAAAACTCAATCTCAAATTGGAATTGTAATATTTGCACTGTATAACCATTAATTATAGAGCTCCCTAGCTCATTCATTTACATTTAGGTGGTTTTTTTGCAGTGTATCAAATTATATAATGTTTTATCAGGATTCAACTGTGTAGTTTTTCCTTTCCCCTTATGTTTAATGTTGGCATGGTTAGATGGATCTCTCTCATATTTATCCATGTGTTGTATTTCTCATAATGAGATGTGAACATAATGAAAATAATTTTATATTTCTATCAGACATTCCTATGATTATTTATACTGGAGATTCTATCTCCATTTATATTCTATGTTCTAGACTTGTTTTTAGTTAATTCTTATACCATGTGTAATTCTTACATTCAATGAATCATGAATCTGTTCAATAGACTAAATAAAAAAATATGAACCAAGATAAATTGTAGATTGCCCTATAAGAATGCCTCTCTAGATGCTAATATTCATATCTAAATTTTAAAAAACACAGTACTACTTTAATCTCTCTCTCCCCTTCCACCTGAAATGAACCATGCCCATATTGAACAAACAATCAGCATAAACATCTAAGCAAAGCAGTTCTACTTAAGCTTTAGATTAATAGATCCCAATTTATAATAACAGATAAAAACTTTTAACTGAGTAGAATTGTCTAAAGTATTTTTCTATTTTCAAGAGTTCCATGAAGTGTGTCGATTGACATACAGGAAAGTGGAGAATGATCTTGGCATTTTGTTAAAAAGCAGAAAAATAAAGTAATTCATACAAAGTAACCTTTATACAAAATGCCAATAAACAAATCCAAGACAATGTTAAAGAAATTCAAGCATTTTTTGATGATGATAATTGAAAAGCATACTTCTCCATTTGATCTTCAAGAATAACCTTGTCTCCAAATATAATAATCTGTGACATATGTTATCACAATGTCAGAATCCATGGATACAAATGGTTTGATATTACTAAATACCATATTTAAAAAAGAATAAACATATCATCATACATTAAGCGGCAGTGACCAAAAGAAAAAAAATTGAGAAGATAGATCGGCATTTCCAATCACTATTCAGAAGAATTAAAACTAAAATCGTATCAAAAAGCACTAGCCGAAGCATACTCCTAGCTTTCATTTCTCCTTATTTACACATAAATCATTAGCTTCAAGGATAATGTCAACAATACATCAAGGTAACAATCATTACAAAATGAACACATTTTTTTAATAGGATGAGAAATGACCCATACATCAAACCTTGAACATATCCACAGCCCGACACAAAGCATGGATACAATTCTAGATTCATCTTTCAGTTAGATTGTATTAGATTATAATCACATTTTCATTAGTACTTCAAGTGTTTCCAAGAACTACACAAAAGTTAACCTCTAGAAATAATGAATACATCAAACTTGTGTGTAAAGAGAAGCAGTAGAGTATGGGGCTACAGAAAAACATGTTAGTACCCTCGAATTTGGCAAATTAGATTTTCATACAATCAAACCTTGAACATATTTTTTTAATAGGATGAGAAATAACCCATTCATCAAACCTTGAACATATCCACAGCCCAACACAAAGCATGGATACAATTCTAGATTCATCTTTCAGTTAGATGGTATTAGATTATAATCACATTTTCATTAGTACTTCAAGTGTTTCCAAGAACTACACAAAAGTTATCCTCTAGAAATAATGAATACATCAAACTTGTGTGTAAAGAGAAGCAGTAAAGTATGGGGCTAAAGAAAAATATGTTAGTACCCTCGAATTTGGCAAATTAGAATTTCATACAAAACACATCAACTATAATCAGATTGTTCAATAAATGTTTTTGTTTGATAGCACCTGCTCACTCAAATTTCACCATATCTATAGTCAATCTTATAGATCCGGATAATAGAGATCAAAAACACAAGGTGTCTCTCATATTCATCATGAACAGAATAAACAATCATATCTAAAGGGGTGAAGGCATCAAAGCAATCAGGATATTTAATATACATTGGGGAGCTATATGTAAAGAAAAATGGCAAATATGAAATATCCCAAGAAGGAAGCATTGTCAACCAATTTGTCTTCCTTTTGCTTTCATAAGTATAATCTGCATTAGAGCAGTGTTCAGTATCTTCGGAGAGACTGACCTTTGGAGAGAAACTATCTTTGACAATTAGGAATTGAAAGCTCAGAACACAAAAAACAACAAAATGATCATTACTCCAACACTTTTAACATAAAATTGCTCATGATATAACTTGTGTGTTTTAACATAAAATCACTCATGATATAACTTGTGTGTCCAAGGACCATTTTGACATTTTCAACAACTTACCACAACACTTATCCTCTTCTACATATTGGCTTTTGTAACTACGACCACAATCCAAGGCACTTTTCATGACCTCATATACACATAAATAAAGTAAGGGCTTGTAGATAAACGTGTTGTGCAATTTGCACAGAAATGTTTGATATTTTTTAAAGTTGTGGTCAATGTCTTTGTGGGGCACCACACTTTGGGAAAGACCAATATTTTCCTAGAGGAATGTTGTATGGAACAATGCGAATGTATTTAATGTTTGGGGCACATCGGAGGAAATGCATTTTGTATTTGAGGAGGTGTCTTGAATCAGTGAGCACATGGTTCTTTTGGCTCATTGGAGGAATGCATTTAATGATTACGGATTGTTGTAAAATGCATTCAATATTGTTAAATGCTTAATGCTTGGGTCATTGATGCAAGTCAAACTTGGGCACTAGGTTTTTTTGGCTCATTGGAGAAATGCATTTAATGATTAGGAATCATTGTAAAATGCATTCAATATTGTTAAATGCTTAATGCTTGGGTCATGCATACAAGTCAAACTTAGGCACTAGGCTTGGAGAAGGATAATTTAGTGCCTTGCAGAACGAGTTGTCACATATCTTGGTGGCAAATTTGGCCTCCCAACTTTATGTATTGATTATTTCGCTTGGGGCATTAATTATTGGTGGCCAAGTCATTTGGGAAGCTTCTAGTAAGTTTTCCTCTCATTGTTGCTCTCTTGCATATAAATAGGAGGTTTGGGATGGAAGTTATTAATCATCTTGGACTTGCTCATTGTGAATAGACCTTTGCCTAAGCATATGGAGACTTGAGCTGTTTGTTGAGGAGATCAAGAACTGTTGCTCACTACTACAGAAGAAAATCATATCTCGCAAGGTTTCCTCCTTGGTTGGGAGTGTTGATCTCCATGTTAAGGCTTGGAGCCTAATATTGTATTGAAACTGTTTTGTTGATGGAAATGCATTGGTTTTGTTGCTTTAAGGGCTGAATTTTTCCAAAACGTTTTCTCAAGATATATTAATGTCTCTCTCTTGTGTGGTTGTTCTTTCTTCCATTCTTGTTATGTCTTGTTTATGCCTGAATGCTTCTGGAATTTATATCAATCAAAGATACCACTATGACATCTTTCTCCATAGGACTAATGATGGGTATTGTTCCATACTAGGGTTAATGTAGGAACTTGTTTGTATTTCCTTTGATTTGGTATTAGAGCTTTGTCTATGAGTTTTTGGTATTGGCAATACAGATAAATTTTCTTACAGAGCTCAAGATACCAGCTCTTTATTTCTCCATAGTAACCTAGACACCTACAACAACATATCTTGGAACACATGCAAGATGAATATGCATGTGTAATATCAAAGACACAAAAGAGCAATGATAATGATACATATTCATCTTTGCATATCAAGAAATAAATAATGAATTCATATTAAGACAAAATACTAAATAGTAATAATACTAAAAGTAGTGTTGAGTAATTTTAATCTTGACAATGACAATATATCATATTCAACGCTCAAATTTACTACGATGCTTCTCCATACACATGGCAACAATTCAAGCATGTTGAATAGAAATTTATGAATCAAACCCAAGCAAAAAAAGTATGCAAACACTTACAACACTACGTTACTATTTGCTATTGTGATAATAGTAAAGAGCAAATTTCCACCAAGGTAATATTCACTAAAAAGGTATGTGACGTCCAGGATATCCTCTATGCCCCTAGATTATCAATAAATAGTGCAAATGCAACACCAGATGCGGACGTTTGTAATGTCCAAGATCTCCTCTATGCCTCTAGTTTATCAATTAAATATGCTTTTTGCTAGTAAAAGATCCCATTAGAAGTTTAGGCCGGAACTCCATCCAAGCACATGTTCAATTAGGGACTAAAAACCAATTATCTGGCACCTGCCACAAGGATCAAGAAGAATGGATTGTGCAGATTTCGAGCAGTTGCAATTGATCAAAGAACAAGTCAAAGAGCATTGGTAGCAAGTCATCAATCTTCACATGTTTTGTGGCATTGTAGGCATGTTCATCTCAATCACTTCTATCTTGATAGTAAAAATAATGTAAAGTATGTGTTAGAGGTAAAAAAACATTAAGAAGATTTTGTGAATTGAGCTTGGCAGACCCAATAAGCTTATTTTATATTTAGCATACCATGTTGTTTATGCTCTTATGTGAATTGCTTCACTTTGAGGCTCAAGGTACTTCTCATCTTTATTCAGAAAATTTGGATATGTTTTCTATGTTCAAAATCTGAATTTCTCTCTTTGCCATGTTCAAATAAGTTATTGAACAGAAGCAAGAGATTGCAAGCTCTACACTTCAATAATGGTAATGAATTTGCTTCAAAACCAATTGCAGACTGTTGTCCAAAATCTGGCATTCAAGGGGATCTTGCAACACCTTATATACCATAGCAAAAATATTAAAGTAATATTGTAATATTTAATGGTCATCTTTATTGTTAGTTAGTTGTTAGCTTACTTTCAGTTAACTTAGATTGCTTTCAGTTAGTTTTTAGTAACCTTTTGTTTTTGCTTTGGTTTCTGCGTGACTTCTTACTACCGAGTTTTCCTGTTTTGAATTGCAGTTTTCTTCAAAAATCACGACTGCAACCCGTGAGAAGGTTTAAAAACAAAATCTCAATTGGTAATTTTGTGCGTCCTCTACAAAAAATGTGGGCATTTTCGTGGGACTGGACGCGCATTTTTGTGGCTACATGTGGCAACTTTTGCAAAAATTGTGGGCATCTATTCTTCCACGTGAGACCTCTTCAACTGCTATTTGGCGATGGTTTTTTTTTAAGACTCGTGACCGTACAAATTACCAGGGTGACTAGGGCAGATTTCTAATAAATTTTTGCACTGCAATTTCCTGTGATTTCTGCAATTTTTGACAGATTTTTTTAAAAAACTTTGTGCTTGTTATTTATTTTTTGACGGATTTTTCAAAAATTTGTGGTTGAAGCTAAAGAACTTCATTCTTTTCTCGAATTTTGGACAAAATCTTGGGTTTCTAAGCCTCTAATTTTTTGACAATTTTCTAAAAATCATGGGATTTGTGCCAACTGATCACCTCAGGATTTGTGCCAACTGATCACCTCAGGATTTGTGCCAGCTGATTATCTCATTTTTTGTGCCTTTGAAAAGTGGTAGGGATGGCATCTTTGACCAACATCATGTTGGAAAGTAGCCAAAGGTTCAATGGTAAAAACTATAATACCTAGAAGCAAAGGATGCCCACTATTTTCGAGTACCGATGTCTAGATTCAATTGTTCCAGGTACAAAAGCTCATCCCACCACTGTGGGAAAGGACCAGGACAAATATGATGGTAGTAATCGAGAGGCGGTTATGCTTCTCAAGTTATTAGTCACCAATGAGATGCTTCCAAAAATACCATCTGGTAAGACTGTTGTGGAGATCTAGAAACACTTGAAGGATCTTCATGAAACCTCAGACAAGGGCAGAGCATTCTTCCTTAAAAATATGTTGTTCTCCATTATGATAGATGACAAGATGTCTTTGCAAGATCATCTCATAAAGATCAAAGACATTCTTGATCAACTGGAGGCCATGCCATTGGTTGCAAGATGGAAGAAGAGGATATGGTGGTCATCATGCTGAAAAGCTTACCACAATCCTACAAGCACTTCATCGAAACTCTCAACATTACCTCCACCAATGTTGACCTAAAGTTTGATGACCTGTGCAACAAGCTCTTCCAATAGGATAGGTGGAAGAAGTGGTTTGGGAGCAACAATGAGACAACCAATGTTGAACAAGCGTTTATTGCCAAAGACAATGGCAAAGGCAAGTCCACTCAGCAGAAAGGACAAGGCAAATAGGAGGATAGCTCCAAGAAGTCTATCACATGTCACTATTGTGGTAAGCTTGGCCATATGAAGAAACATCGTAGGAAGCAGTTGCTTGATCAAAAATTCAACCAGGAAGGGTCTCAGCAGAAGGGCCATGTTGCAAAGCATACTGAGTAGAAGGAGTCTATCTTTTATGCATTTGTGGCCAAAAGACCAGTAGATTATGGGTGAACTTGGTGTAGTTAGTAGAATGACCATTAAAGGAGGGTATTAAAGTAATATTGTAATATTCAATGGTCATCTTTGTTGTTAGTTAGTTGTTAGTTTACTTTCAGTTAACTTAGATTGCTTTCAATTAGATTTAAGTAACTTTTTGTTTTTGCTTTAGTTCACAATTGTTTCTTTTAGAAACATTGTCTTGTAAACTATTATTTAAAGAGTTTTTCTCTCCTTGTTTAATATAATCAATCAATTACCATTTCAAAAAAGGCATCAAATGGTGGAATAATAAAGCTATAATAGAAATGGTAAGGTGTATGGTTAAAGAAATAAATTGGAATTTGATGTTATTACAGCACCAGGATTGAATGTGGGGAAAAGGGGCCAAACATGGACACAATTTGTTGAGTACAGCCTGCTGATGAAATAAGGCCACAATCTCAAGGAGGGCTACAGAGAAAGAGAGGAGAAATAAATTTCTCTGGCAAACCAACAAGAACAGAGAGGCCAGCAAAGACTCTCAAAAGATGTAAATTGCAAAACCAGAAATCCTATAGTGCAGGTTCACAAACTCACTGCATATGAACATCAGAAAATGAGCAGAAGCTGTGCAGTAGTGGGCTCAAATCTGATAATTGTCCTCCTAGATGGAACACATAATAATAGGTCTGGAACCAACTGATATATCCTTGTGAAACTCACAATAGAAAACTAAGTAAGAGAAAATAAGAAAACAGAAAAAAGCACAAGGGAAATTGCCAACAAAACTGATACTTTACACTCTTCATCAATGTGGATTATATAGATGTACAATGATGAGGATGCATGCCGATTGGATAAGGTCAAGCAGATAGAGAAAGCAAAATACTAAAAGCTAAAAGGAAATAATGGAATTATTTGCATGAGTGAATCCCTTCAATTTGCAATCATGATAACACCAAGATTTTAAAGACTTTTCCAAGCTACAAAAGAAAGAATTATTCTGGAATCTGAACAATTGCAAGCTATCAGTCATATGGTATGTCTGAAAATATTTAACTCTTTGAAAGATACTTGACAAATTGCAACATCCACATAATCAATGCTCAAATTCAAATCAGAATCCATCTTAATTTTATCAATTTGCTTCACCATCAACAAAATAAAGAAATCAAATAAAAACAAAAACAGATTAAAACCATGGCAATAACTTGTTTGAACTTTCTTTAGCATGCATGATTTCCCATATCTGTTGAAGGCTATTTTGGTACTAACCCTTGTCCATACTAATATAAATTAGAATCATCTGCCCAGCATTTTAATAAAGCTTTAAATAAGGGCTAAATTCATGTAATTGCAATTTTATTTGAAAAAAAAAGGATACGATCACAGTTCACTAAAGGAGTTTCTGAACACAAACCTCAAATTCACCAAATGCCCGTAGCCGGTCCAGGATTTGATTCATAGGAGCAGATTGAACCTATAATTGCAAAATTTTAAAGAAAACAGTACATTATTAAAAAAAAATAATGTCAAAATTCTTCTGACACCAGCATGCAACAATAATGATTATTAAATAATCAAAAAGGCCCAAAAAGTATGTACATATATGATGAAATATCACCTCAAAGCCTAAGTTATCAGAAGAAATTAATATTTGAGTTGAAATTAAATTTAACAAAATTTCACTATGTTGAATGTATTCTTTTATGAATATCTTCCATATGGAAGATTGTGTCTCTTACTATCTACATCCAAAGGAGGACTCATTACTAATTAAAATAATTTAGGGAAAGTTCAGTTCAATCTATAATTTCAGGGTGTCATCTGCTCAGTAACTCTGTTACTATAATAGGCAAATATATGAATATACACTGACTCCTAAATAAATGTACGCTAAATTAAAAAAATTATATGTTTTCTATAATTTAAAATTTAAGGTAATCACCTAAACAGAATCGGTGCAAGCTGAAAATAAATCAAACCTTTGTTACCGGTTTCCTACCCTGCATCCCAGTAATTGGGTACAATTTGTGTTGGTTTTGGGTTCAGTTTTGGTTTGCTGTGGTTTCAGAAAGGGTTCTGCAATTGCAGGATGGATTTATCCAATGCATCTGTGGATGTACCCAGGCAAATCCAGGCTGCAAATGCAGAACTCAGAACATACTCTCAGAGAATCCAGAGTTTTTCCATGGTAACAATAGTAACTGCATTTTTCATTTCATGGTGTCTCTTTCCATTGGTGTATTCCAGATGATAAATATTTCAGCTGTTATAGCACTAATGACTAACAAAGGGCATTCAGCCCTGTTTTTGTGGATCTTGTTAGAACTCTTCTTGGTCTCTATTTGAACAAGCTGCAGCCTTGGTAACTGCAGATTTTCTTGCATGTATAAATTACAGGGATGGCAAGCATGAAAATACATTTGGCAGCATTTGATTTCAAACTTCATTTATCTCTTTCTATGAATTATGATGGACCTTCAATATCTTCAAATCCTGGAATTCATTGAAGTTCATTACAAGTCCCATACCTCACAAACTAGGCAACAATCTTCATAACCTGCAGACCCCTTGTTTCTTCCTAAGAATTATTGCTGCATTCTAATACTTCTCAGAACTTTAGTTCTTGGTCTTTAATGTCCAACTAAAAGAACTTTTGCATTCTTAGATTCTGAGGTTTCTCTCTACCTTTGCTGATGGCTGAAGACTCTGTATTCTACACGGGATATATTTTTATGGTTCTTTTATTTATTATATGCATGCTGTGAGGTTATCTAAACATAATTATGTTTTTAGGCTAAAATATGTATAATTGTAATTTTTATATCTTTTTTGTATAGATGTACCCAAAATATACCCAACCCCAAAAGAATTTGTAATACCAAGATACTCAAATTCCCATACTAATACCAGTAACTTAGCCAACAACCTTAAGAAAAAAGAAGAAAAATACAATTTAGTCAATGCTAAGCTCTGTTACCGGTTTGCTAAGAAAAACCCCCAGATCCAGATCCGATTCACTCTGGGTATGGGCAGGACTATTTTAATCTTTTTTCACTTTTTTTTAATTTTTTTTCTTTTTATTTTCTGGTCTACCAATCAATCTGAAAACCTAATCCTAAACCCTAAATTGGACCTCAAAAGAACCTAAAACGTGTATATATGCGATTATCTGAACTTAATTCCTGCTTTTAGGCTAAAAAGTAAAATATGTATATATTATTGATTTTTATGTCTTTTTGTACAGGCATACCCAATCCCAAATTGTTTTGCCATATAGGCATACTTGAACCTGAACCGGTAACTTATGTCCTTGGTGATTTACTTCAAGGAAATTATCAAAGTTTGAACCCTTCTCCTGACAAGCAAGTCAAACATAAGATATTTCAAATGTTTTGCTTCCTTTTACATAATTAAAATGATGATGTAAATTATAAAATATAGCAGAATTTGAGGCAAATCCACTTTGGCAAGTAAAACTATAAATATCATCATTTTAATTCACTTTGCACATCAATAAACTTTATTTAGTTAAGATGAAAATCAACTTCAATTAAATTTGAACAATAGTTTGCCAGTAACTCATAAGATATGTCACTGGCAACTTCAAGATCTCTGCAATTGTTTAACTGATTTAACAGTAAAAGCGTGCATATCTCACACACAGTTAAAGTGAGACTAGAACTAAACCAAAAATCGCTAAATGGTGTTAACAGAGCATTCTGTTTCGAAATAAATGTTAATGTTAGAGACAAATAAATTTTGACTAAAAAGTGGACCATTTTGGTTCAATCTTTAAATGCCTGCTTATCTACTTTAAGAATTCTTCTCTTGTTTCTACTTTGAGATATCCTGCAAAAGGCATTTTGAACTATACAGTAAGCAGATTCTTACATAGCCTGTATCTCCAAACAAAATGCAGTCTGTAAATCGTAATTGATTAAATTGAAGGATGCTTCTATAAAATCCAAAAGGTAATTTAAGAAAACAACCAAGTGATACAAAAATTGTAGCCAATTAAATTCACTTATTTAAGAATGTTGTTTGGCACAATAAAACACATAAAAGATGAGCTCGGAGACACAGCCTGAACTAAAATTAATTATCAGCATGTGACAACCACATCTTAATCAGATTCATATTATAAGAAAACCTTTAATCTCATTAATCCAAGATACTCGTTCCATCTGAACTAAGACCTTACATGTGCCAAGATATCCAAAAAAGCTCAAGGTGTTAAGTTCTCAATGCCTCTCTTTTCACATCCACATGGTGAGGCTACCTTGGGAATTATGATATTTGGGTGTAAGAACATATGGTTTGCCTCACTCATATGTTTACCCGGGTGCATGGTAAGCATCAACATCATGTTACAAGGATTTGTCCCTCGCCCAGGCTGTATAATGCACCTCTCAGCGCAAACCAGCAAGTTTGAAGCAGGTCTAAATGTTACTAACTTATTATGGTTTTAGCACTTTTATTACAGTTCCTCCCTATGAGTCTCTGAATAAAAGGAATTTGCAAGCAGTCCCTAAAATTTACTTTATCAGAAAACAATTCCCCTTCTACATGCCAGAACAACGAGTCAACAGCAACTGATATCAGGTGCTTGTAACTGGGACCATTTTCAGCAAGCCAGGGTTAGAGGTTCGATTTTGGGTTGCACCTGTGCGAACTAGCCCACAAACCAATTGACAGCCATCCTAATTTTTTTATATGAACACGAGTTGATCCAAGTTAAGGGGTTTAGAACTTAATACGCAAAAAAAATCTGCAAACATTTGGACTCGAGGTTAGCCTACATTGATTAAAATGTACCGTAACATTCAAGATGATGGAAACCAACCCCACAGACGGTGAATAAAGGAAAGCGAAGAAAACATCATGCGCAAAATTAGATACATGATATTTCAAGAATGGGTGAATAATTTATGTCGGCAGCTAAGGTCTAGTCTGCACGCAGAGCCAAGGGAGCAGGGTCATCGACAAATCTTGTACGGAGAAGAAGAAAAATGAAGCTGAATAAATATAATTTTCACATATTGAGAAATTAAATTTAGCATTTCTTCAGCCTTAATGTAAAGATTTCGATGTCAATTTCTTTCTTAGGCATATTCGGAAAATAACTTTAGCATTTCTTCACCCTCTAGAGCAGCGATTTCGATGTCAATTTGTTTAGCCACCATTAAAAACATATATTTTTCCTAGAAATTAAATAGCAGATCCCAAATTTTCTATGCCCAAAATAAAGCGAATATGTAATTTTTTCAGCTGATAAAACACAAATGAGTTTCCCGTTAAATTCTCCAAAATAAACCGAAAACGTATATTTTTATCTCTGAAAGCACAAATAAGTTTACGGTTAGAATTTCGAAAGCAGAAGCGCGAATACGAATATTTTTGCACTGTAAAGCGAAGACTGAATATAACGCAAAAGTTTTCTGACTAAAGAATCAAGACCTGGAAATCTTTAAACGCTTTTCGCAAAGTGAATTTCAGGCTTCTAATTATGCCAGATTGTAACATCAATTTGCAGGAAATTTGTTGAAACCTTTCTAAAATGATGAAAATGTACGACCGCTTTTTCTGATATATTGAATGGGAATATAGTACTTCACCTTCTTTTCCATTACGCAGACTCCCAGTGTAATTTTGGAACAGTCATTGCTCGCCTCCCTTCCCATCTTCGAAGAATTCTGCGGATTCGAATACGCAACCTCCGTCGTTTTCACCTCTAATTCTTTCCGGTCTTAAGAATAAGTACAACGCTCGTAACAGACAGATTCTTTGCCAATTATTTTATTCCACACACAGATCTCTTCTTGCCGAGTGGGGGCCCTCTAGCGTTTAGGTGGGTATCTGGATTTTTTAGTTCTTTGCTGTTTATTTATTCTCTCGACTACCTTAACTCCTGTCGGTAAACTGAGTCGTGCTTTGACCACTTGCTTGGTTTCTTAATTTATTCCTTTTCTAACTGTTGTGCAATGGACCTTTTTAGGGTTCTGGCACTCCGTCGTGTTCTTCCAGGTAGAAAACAAAAACAAATGAAAGCGACGGGAGAAACATCGTGGATGCCGGGATGACGGAATAAAATCTTCAGTGGTCGGATGGGTTCTTTGATAATTATTAATTTAAAGTTAAAGAATTGTTTTTCCTAATTATCAAAAGAATTCATCGCGACTAGAGATATTCGTCGCATTATCCGGTTAGATTTATTAATAATATAATTTAAACTTTGAAGATCTAAAAATTATTATCTAATTTAGTTTAAGACAATTCGTAGATGTAAGGGAGGAGAGGCGTGACAATACTGGCATGCAACTTCAATTCAATATGATTCCATACAATCAGAATCAAATTAAATTTATTATTTGAATAATTTATTTTTAAAGATTTATAGACTAATTTAATGTAAATAAAATAAAGAACTAAAAAATTAAAATCAAGTTGAAAATTATTTTGAAGAATATTTTAAAAGGAAGATCATATATTAATTAGGTTATGAAATTAGAATTTCCTTAAGGTAAGTTAATAAAAATTAAGTAGAGTGTAATTTAATATAAAATAGAAAATTTATTATATTTTTTTAATAGTGTGTAGATATAAATAATTTTGAAGATATTTACATCAAGAATTTTAAATGTATGATATACTTTTTATTTTTATTTTTTTTATATATTTTATGAAAAATTTAAATATTGATATGTTATTATGATTATGTGAATTAGAATTTTATATTTATTGTATATGTTAAGTGTTTGTTTTATATACATATATGTGGGTAAAATATGATGGTGAAAATTAGAAATACATGTCAATTTCTCTTATATTTTAGGATTAGCATGATTAAGTTGTCCTAAATACAATAACTAGCTTACAAGTGACATAATCTTGCATGAATTTGGCTCATATCAAGTAGACTAATCCCTTTATCATTAATCTTCATATTCGCATTCATGATCATAGAACTAGTTTTCATCACCTTAGATCAAATATGAGTTCATTGTAGTCACTTCCAAGCTTATAGATTTGAATAACAATATTTTAAAATTCAAATTGACATATCTTCAACCTTTTCACTAGTGAGTGTGAGTCACGTAACATGTGTCGTGTTGATTTGTGTGTTTGGCTATTATATTTATAGGCACTCATTCACTCATGTGAAATCAAGTTAGAATGTTGGAGTGTGAAAAGAACATCTAGATCTAAGAAAATAAAATAAAATATGTTATACATTCACATGTTTATGACATCACCAAATACATTACACATTTGCTTGACATCTTTCATCTTTCACTAAGAGCTATAAAGTTGGGTCGTTAGGTCCAATTAGGAGAACTTGACCCTTGCAATCTAGTAGGTTTCTCAAAGATGTATTTGAGCATCATCTTTCTTTACGTATATTCAAATATTGGAAACAAAATTGAAGGAATTCGAATACTTGATCTATGCTCATGGAAATCAAGTACACACTCGCATTAACAACAAGAAAACATTAAGTGTGCAGAGATCTTCATCTAAATCAACCCTAAAATTTCATAGCATTGGTGAATCAACTTCTAAAATCTATAACAAAAAATTTCCATCATCATATTTTGAATTAAATATTATTAAAATTATTTCAATTTTTATAATATTTTAAAATATTTTATTTTTTACATAAATAGAAATTGTAAAAATTAATCTATATAAATAACAAGTGTCATGTAGTGGCGAGTACTTACCTTATAGTAATGTAATAATGGTATTTGTTGTCTAGTCAATAAATGAGATAGTATATAACTTTATGTACTTGTTTAAGTAATAAGTAGTATAAATATATTACTAGTATTAACTGGTATTATTTAAAGAGTATATTATTAGTATTACGACAATATTATCTATTTATAAATTAATATATTTTAATACTATTAATAATATACTTATACTAATTAATTCTTAAACACATACATAATAATATACTCTTTAAAATTAATTTTGTGTTCTTATAACAAATATTATAAAATGATATATATATTAATATTATAAATTAGAATGCTATATTATATTTCCTTATAATAACATCTAAATAGTATAGGATTTAGATTATATTATTTGTAATATATAATTTAATAATATATTATAGACTATCATATTATAATATTATGTTTTAATTCTTAATAATTTAGTGTATTAGACTTTTTTTAATATATTGTCATTAGATTATTTTTAATATATAACATGATATATATTATATTAAATTATATATTATATTAATATATTAAATTAGCATCTAATATATAAATTTTTTCGCACAAAAGATAAAATTATATTAATTGTTAAAACTAAAAGAGTTACATAAAGATTTTCACATAGCAATAGTTGTTCATAAAGCCCAGAGAATAAAAATCCAAGGTGGTTTGCTACACATCACTCCCTCCAAGCCTAAAAACAAATAAACAAAATTAAGATAACTGAAACACAAAAGAAAACTATCAACTCCAGTCATGATGAACAAGTGAAAGAAGTTGTGAAGAATGGGTTGAAGAAAGAGATTCTCAATCCATAACATTCCAAAACTACAATCAACATTAAAAGCCCATTTAGCCAACTAGTGAGGAACAACATTCCACTCTTTAGGAACATGAATAAAAAAGATGGAATCAAAAAAGATAGAATGTACATGTTTTTTTATTTTTTATATTATTTTAAATAATATTATCTTGAATATTTCTTAATATCAATTTAGGAACTTTATTTTAATTGTAATAATAAATTTAAGATTATCTTGAATGTTTTTGGATTCCTATTTAATTGTTCATAAGGGGTGAAATTTGTAGTCAATAAGATTGACAATAATTCATGTTGAAAATATGTTTAATTATAAAATTTACATCTTAATTTAGAAAAGACAAATATTTTTTGAATAGGAAAAATAACTTATAATTTATTATCAATAATAATTAATAACTAGCACTTGCACATAAAGAGGTTCAAGGATTATGTCAATAGAAAGCTATATGTATGTTAATATGTTAGAGTATGTATGTGCTGCAAATTCTAGTTGCATGTGGCTGGATTAAATAATAAGTGTTAAATAACGTAATGAAATAAACTTAGACAAATCTAGATTTTTTCCTTGAAGAAATAAAGTATTATCTTATTATGAAATATTTGCATAAAGATTTAAAACATAAAACAATACAAATGAAAAAAAAAAAAAAAGTTGTTCAAATTGACAAAAAAACACTACAAATAAAAATAGAATGTTCTATTTATGTGATAAGTGAGATTTTGGAGGCTTTTACTCGATATTTTGGAGGCTTTTACCATTAATTGTTTTAATGCCAACTAAAACTTGTTTTCCGATTACTCAAAAGTAATTTGGAAATAGAAGACTTGTATCAACTCAAATTTCACTATGTAACCCATTGACTACTAATTAAAATTTATCCATTACAATTATATTACTTTGACAGCAAGTACTAATAATGATTAGTGAATATAAGTGATCTTATATTTATATATTTTGCTATAAATAACAATTATTTTTGAAGAAAGAGCGTAACATGATTGATCGTCATAATATGGTAAGGGGGACCCCATATTTGACATCATCGACTTAATATAGTGCAAAGTCTATTTACAAATTTGAACGTGCCATATTGTCAGCGCGTTTTCCGCTAGTAGATTTGAATAAAAGATTATTACCAAACGTGGTGGAAAAAGGGCTCCACTAACATAACCTTTTCCGTGATGAGGGTAACAATGGACAAATCGATTTCTCTTTACTCGAGAAGAAACAAATCAGCTATATGGAAACATATAGTTAAAAAAACATTTCACTTTGCCAAAATTCCTTTTTCCTTTTTCATTATCCAATTGCTGGACAAAATCGTGAATCTTCCGGATTATTTGATATTTTTTATGAGGTAAGTTAGGACTTAGTTACATCACTTGACTTTTGTTGGATGGTTCAAAAATGTATTAATCATTGTTTTTATATTTTTCCTATTTTCAGACACAAATAAATAATTTTAATATTTAATAAATAATCAATAAAAGTTTAAAAAATGTCTTATTACACAATATTATAATAATTATTAGCATGTGGAGAGGATTATTGAATCTACTCTCTTATTTTAATAGTTTTTAATAAAATGAAAATAGTCGAGATTTTGAATTGTAATTTTACACAAAAATATTAAGTTGATTGTTTTTAATACATCATCATCAATATCATCATATTCAACTTCAACATGATTACATGTTAGGAGTTTGTCTTTGTCATAAGAGCTTGATTTCATTCACAAAGATTGTAATACTAGTTTGACACTCATGTATTATCTTTGTTATATATTATAGCTTCACAGTTGTTGTCTCTCTCTTATAATTCAACATTACTTAATATATAAAAAATAAAGTTCAATTTCATAAAAACACAACCTTGAAATTCACAACTAAAATCATTATGTAAGAATTTGGTTTCAACAAAATGTGTATCCCAAATTCACATATTATTTATTAATCAATGGTTTATATGTGGCCAAATAGTCATACATATGACAAGATCAACCACTCACCAGAGGAAGAAAAAAAGAGAGTAAAATGAAATATTTTAGAGTTTTAAATACCATGCAATCTAGTTAGAGTTTTGTGTTCATTTTTCTTTACATTGAAAATTTTCTTTAATGAAATAAAATTAAATATTTTAATAACATCTACAAGATTAGGTATTTTATAAGATTAAGAATTACAAAAGAGTGAAATTGTTGTCTAAAATAGGTTTGCAAGCCTTTGTTGATTTATAGGATCTTCATAAAATATCTTGGAAGGAAGATCACTACCTCAAAGTATAATTCAACCTTTTTAAATGTTAGCTACAAACTATGAATACAATGCAAGCTCTTCTGGTAAATTAGCTCCAAATTAAACTCTCAACTAATATAAGATGCAATTTCTATAAATACTGGCAATGGCATATAAAATGCAATATAATTCATTTCCTAATGAAATTTGTATATATAAAAAACTTCTTACTCCATTCAAGATTGATAAGAGGCTAAATTTAATGTGGAGATTATCATTGTCTTTGAACAAATGGTTTAGGCTTAGCAATGCAATTTGGAA